>JACEIK010004210.1:48571-60956 GCA_018107945.1 Datura stramonium | reverse complement strand
AGTTACATGTATATATTTTAGGTGATTATGCTAAGCTAAAGATGAAATACATGTCAATACTTTTTCTTTCGATTATAAAAAAGGAGAATCATTTCAATCCTGAATATGATTTTCCTCTTGCTCTTATGTTTTGTGCGTCTTTTTTCAATACTTTTCTCTGAAATAGGAAAATAAAATTAATGCAACATTGTTTCACAACATGTCTGAGTTGATTTAAAAATTTACTTAATCTGAATAAAATGATATATTTTTCCACAAGACAATGTGTTTGATTTGGTATCTTATCAACTATATATTCTAAGAGTAAATTTGGAGATATAACTTTTGATAGTTTCATTTAAAGAATTGAATGTAATTATTGAATTGTTATTGTCTTTTTATTTTATAATAGGTTATGTCTTTTATTTTATGATGCGCGTGTGCTTGATGGACAATAATTTTTTTGGTTACTTATTTATTGGTAATATTACTCCTTATTTTAAGAAGTATGTATGTTCTTATTATTTATTTTGTGATATTTAATGTTGATGGTGGTTTTGAATGTTTGATTAGGAATGTGAAAGGACAATGGAGAGAATTAGTCCCACAAAATTAATAAATTGCTTAAAATCTGGACAGCGCAATGACCTTTATGTATTCACTTTTTAGCATGATAATATATATCATTCCCTTCTTTTGCTTTTTGTATGTTATTCCTATGGTTTTTTAATTCTGGTAGATCACCAATAATTTTAACCATGGCCATTAATTTCATCCATGATTTTTTCTCCATATCTCTTTTATATAGATTCTTAGCACTTATATGCTTGAAAACATTTGATGTAACTAAATACTTAATAGTACTATTCTGTAACCAACTTAGGGGTCATCTACTCGATATCTTACTTGGATACTTTTTTTTTGCAGAAAATTTAGGAGTCATATGATATACTCATTAACTATGATAATTAAGGTGATCAATAAGATTTGAACTTATACTAATAGAAACGAAGGAAGGAGTACAAAAAAGAGGAACAAGGACGACTCTTATATAGGAGGTGTGGGTCTTTCATGTATTATGTGCCTTAAATTAGATATTGATGAAATATTGCTACTTATATCATTTCTAAAAGTTGATTTTCAAAGAAAAGATTAGTTTCATTTATCAAATTGAATAGACATAATTGAATCAAGAATCAGTTTCAAAATTCAAGTTGGAAGAACCGGGATACTAATAAAGTCTATCATAACTTTTTATTTTTCTGTTTTGTGTAAAGTATGATATATATAGATGTATAATCCCAGTTTAACCTGATAATGTTAGGATAAATAATTGTACTATACCTCGATAAATAATGTCTCATTACAATAACTATAAGCCCTTATCTCAAACATACATAAGTTAGTAATAGAAATAGTTATCGTGCCTATCACTTTTCATTTATGATTATAACCTATGTTTCTCAGATCCTCCATAAATGCTATCACAATTGCGTTGGATCTTCCAAAAATATATAGCTTTTGGAGGAGAATATTATCAATATAAAAGAATATAGCTAGATTTATTGGTTCAGTAGTTATATCTTACAAATCTATGCAAGTCCTGGTAAAAAGTTTATCCAGCAGTTTATTTTGTGTAATAGTTAATGGTCGTCCTGCCAATCATGCTCTTTTTCTTTGTAATTAGTAGATAATAAATCCTTTGCAAATTATTTATGACTTTAGTATGTGTGTATAATTTTTTTACTTTGTAAAGTAACTCTATTTTTTTGCCAACATAAAATTTAATAGTCAAGTATAATCTCTTCATTAATTGATTAGTCTGAAGTTGTATGTATGATTTTATGGGATATCGAAATTATCTTAACGTCCTGAGTTGATATTGAGCTGCTTCACATAACTGCTTTACATTAAACTACTATTTTTTTTACATTTTAAGTTCCAAGATATTTCATCCTATATTTATCTAATTAAGATGTTTAAATCTTTACTTTAATTGGTAAATTCACATGCTTATTAATTGTATTTGATGATATCGTTTTTCATGCATAAATAGCTAAAAGATATTCATAGGAACATCTCACTCACCAAAATGAATCCAAGCATGCATAAGTAAGGTTATGCAATCCATTCAAGTTATCTGATCTAATCATTTAGGGTTGCATATCTTTAAGTAGAAAATAAAATGTCGCAAACATATTTTATTGGCATAGTACATCTTTCGAAAAACCCTTTGGCAAGTGGATAGAGAAATTCGGAAGTTCTAGCAGCATTGTCATTTGTATTTATTTTTCATATATATATTTCTTTAGCTGGCTTTCTCCTAACAATAATATATAGTAATATTTTCATATTTGGTGCATCAATGACGATTACCAAAAATAATAATATTAAAAAAATATTATAAGTATTACGGAAGATTGCTATTATATATGATATAGTGTACCTTTTCCACCTAAAGGGGAAAAACTGATTATATTTATACTTGTGGATTTGCATTTCAAGATTTTTTGTATCTTTTATTTATTTATTAAGATTATTTTGGACATTATTTTTATGGGGGAGCAACCATGAAAATAGTGTATTTTGTGTTGATTTACTATAATTTTTGAAAGTTTTTTTTATTCGAGATTACTTTATAAAACTTTCAAATTTTACTCAAAAAAAGATTTGATTAGTTTAGACTTTACACATGTCTTTTATAAATAAAAATTAGTTGAAGTATTTTTTATATGTATTATTTTTCTATGAATTAATTTATATTAAATGATCACCTTAGCAAGTTCACTTCTATTTTTAAACGCGCGAGCAAATTAACTAGTATAATATAAATTAAGAAACATGCATTGTTTTTTGCAATACAATGAAAGGACATTCATGGGAAAATGAATTAAATTAAATGAAGAAATCAACAAATCATTTCTCTATCATATTTACATGTTTCCTCTTAAGTGTTGTGCTATTACCTTGAACATTAACAGAGTCAAAATTCAAGTAAGGAGATTCATAAATGGTAGAAGACCGTAATTATCACTTTTCAAGGATATCAATAATGTATAGATATAGAAAAAATATTTAATCTATGTTGTATATATTTTTTTTAATGAATCAATCATGTTAACCCCTTCTCAATAAGTAGCTTTTTCGCTACCTTTGAAAATTATATTCATTCAGTTTCAACAATTCAAATTTATTGCTTATCGAATAATGACAAGGACTTCTATAATACAACTGTACAAAAAGGTAAGAGTTCTAAATCAATTATCATAGAGTATTTTCTGTTTTATGCATTCTAGTAATAGTCATATTTAACACTAGTTGAGAAAGTTAAGTGGTAGATGATGTAATGACCCACATGATCATTTTGTGATTTTTAACTCATTTGTCCAATTTGATCCTTCCAGTAGCTTTATTATATCATTTTTGACTTGCTGAAATGGGCGGCATGATTTGAGAGGTTATAGAATGAAGATTGAATGAGATTTTCAGTTTTTAAGGTTTGAAATTTGAGAAGTTTGACGAATGTCATTATTTCAGGTTAACAAACTCCTATTCGAATTCTTATAGTTCCATTAGGTCCAAAAGGTGATCTTTGACTTTCTTAGATGGTTGGTACGAAACCCGAGATGTTTGGGAGTGTTTTTAGACATTAAGGTTTTGAGCTTTTAAGGAGGTCAAGGTTGACCACGATCAATATTTAGTCAAAACGACATCAGAATGGTGATTTAATGATTTCAATAGGATCGGATATGATGCGCTAGCTATAGGGCTGCACTGAAATTAATTTTTAATCTAAAAATTTCATTCTTTTCTCCTTATTTGATGTTCTAGAGCTCGTATTAAGACTTTTATGGTGCAATTACTTCAATTTCAAAAGGGGTTAAGTTTCTAACCGCTATTGTGGTAATTTCCCACTGATTAATTTTTTTAATTCTTCATTTGAACCGCATATGGTTATTGGAAATTAGGGTTTTGCCCCCTAAGGTTATGTAATCGTATTTTGATGATTTGAGGGTTGATTCAAACTCCATTTTTGTCTAAATTTCATATTTTGGTTCCTTACCTTATGAGTATACCAATTCTGAAAGAAATTTCTAGATTTGACACTGGGGCTTAGGTTTCACTTTTTGACATAATTTTTAATCTGAATCTTTTTTATAAAAATATGGGTGTCTACGGACTAGTATACTCATTGAGATTACATATTTAACCAAATTGAGACTATTGAGAAACTTTAAAGAAGGGAAAGACTATAATTTGACTTTTAAGACTCTGATTAAGGCAAGTTGAGTCTTTCTTGGACTCTTTGCGAAGTGTTTTAATTGAACAATAGAAGTAATGGTTAATGTGGGTTATGTTATGGGAGATTGAAAATTGCCTTCCTGAATTGATGAATTCTATAAATGTAAGTATGATTTCTAGTTTATGAGATCTTTTAGATATGGTATTGCTCACTTGATAAATTGATGAACTTTGTGAATATGTAAGTGCGGTTTCTAGTTTATGTAATAGAGAGAGACCTTGACCCAGTGACGCTACACATTCTATACTCAGCAATTGTATATATCTCGCTTCTCCTTTTTTTGGATAATTTTATATTTTTACTCTATTTTTCAATTTATTGCTTTAAACAAATTAATCTACATCCGCTTTTCTTAGATTTTCTACCAATCCTTCTTCCCGTAGATGTCTCTGAAAGGACACCAACCGTCTTTACTTTTTTTTCTCTTCTTTTTTTTGCTTATCACAGTTATTGATCGGAAAAGAAATTGTCTGCATCTCTTTTCCGTTTTTCTTCTTCTGTCTTTGATTCTCACTTCCATCAAGTTTTTACTCCTTCTAAAATGATTAAAACATTATTGAATATGTTTCTTCCAACTAATTGAGTATTTTGTGCATTTTAATGTATTTAATTTTAGATTTAATAAACCACATCCTATCCGTTTATCAATAAAATCACTCAATAAGGACATTGTTACCAACCTACTACTCTCACCAGAAACTACAGGTAAAATATCTAGATTTTTTTTTGGCTTCTTCGTATTTTGTTAATTTTATTATTCCTTTTTTCATTGTCAGGAGATCCGAAAGAGATTTTTTTTGACTCATCGACATTTCCTTTATACGACTCTAATTTTCCTGAATAATTCATTATAATTTGGCAAATTAAAAGACGAATGCATGTTTGATTTTATTTTGTGTTAGTATTTGAAATCTTCATAAGTCCTTTATACTATGTTTAAAGAACCTTTTGTTATGGGAAAGAAATTATTGATAATTGGCACACTCATACAAAATAAATCGTTCAAGGCTTTGGGCTCTATTGCACTTTTGTATAGTGTGCCTTCAGTTTTTAGAATACTGGAACAATTTCTCTCTACATTCAAGGAAGTTGAAGATCCTTGCTGTGTCATTAATTTGCTTTTTTTTATTTATAAATATGAGCACATAAATCTTGGACAATATTTATTTTATTTGTCATTGAAAATTTATTTGCAAAATTGTGTTTCAACAAAATTTCATTAAAGAAAAATTATTGATTTATTTTGAAACTCTTTTTCAAGTTCTAGAAGCAAATTCTGGTATGGAATCCTCATCACACTATTTTGACCTAAAAAGTACTTGAACTTGCAAGAGTTTCTTGCACAAAGTGTTTTTAATATTTTTGAAACTTCGCGAAAAAGGTAAATTTCATTGTACAAATTAATTACCAAATAATCACTTTCTTCGAAGGCATAAATTAGTTTATATGGTTAATTACACGTGATATTAACATATAGAATAATTTTACTTATGAGTAATGAAAAATGTGATGGTCTTCTGATAAGATCCATTTGAGGAAGAGACTTATATACTACTAATGAACAACATTAAATATTTATTCAATGCTTCTGATAACATGCTAAAAGAGTTACTATATGATGTTAATTTTTATTCAAGGCTAAATCATCTGATTTGGTTGGCAACGATTTTGGTTTGGCAGTAATATTTATAACATGATTTTTTTTTCTTTTCACTCCTAACATGACTTTTCATTTCTTCTTTTCACTTCTTGATCTTTTGATTATGGAGATAAGAAAGCAATTAATGAAGGAGTCCATCACTAGCCTTATTTATACTGGAATTTCAAATGTCATTACATAATAATGAACAAACTTATGAGTATCTATGATGATGACCTATAACTACAATAGGACTACATTACATCATTTATTGGAGTTTAACTCTTTAGCGATGAATCATGAAGAATTGAATGATTTGATCTACTCTTCACTTTTCTTATTTATATTATTATATTTTTTACTTTATGTGATTTTGAAATCTAATTTCTTAAGTATTAGGGTAGATCTCTATGTAATGATGATTTTATATTGTGTTTTAGAAAATAACATATATCTAAAGGTTATAGTTGTTATTCCTGCAAAAATCTTTATCTATTCATATATTATTAGTTGGTCTTATGAGAGGTGATTTGTTACTCTTGAAGTTTTTTAACTGCAAACACCTGTGCACAAATATAGATATAGAACCCAAACAGCTCTTCAATCACTTGTGGCAGAATTTCCAAATCTATTTAGTATGTAGATGTTGGCACAAGAAGGCGAACTCTCATTATATATTAATCTTTTGCTCTGGCTGCAGTATTTAGCAAAGATTCAGAATAAGTAAGAATAAAAAATTCGATTTAAGTTTTAAATTAGTTTAAGTTAGTCCATATTTTAACTTTTTATTGACTCCTTTCAAAAGAGGTAAGATCCGGTGAATCGGAAACAATTAATTAAGAATTCTCTTAATTGTTAATTGAATGAAATTGTAATGGGTATGAATTGACGTAGATGCTTTTATTTTATTGGACCACTATCAATTCTTTATTCGCCGAAAGAGTAGTTTAAACCTATCTATTTTTGATATAATTTATCTACTTTGAAACCATTACTATTATAATATAGAAATAGGTTTTGTTTTCAATCTAAATTAAGCTAGGAGTCTCATTAAGCAACCACTACTTTAAATTGACCAAGCAAAAATCTTATTCTTTTATGATCTCCCTCTAAGCCGTACATATGACTTTCATCGAATACAGATTTCCGCAGAATTCGATATGTATCTATGAGATCGAGTATGAAATTCTTTTTACTCACTTTAAATTGAGTATCCGTTTCCCTCCCTTTCCTGCTAGGATTGGAAATCCCAAATTGACGGGTTAGTGTGAGCTTATCCATGCGGTTATGCACTCCTTAAATAGGAATCCATTTTCTGAAAGATCCTGGCTTTCGTACTTTGGTGGGTCTTCCGAGATCCTTTCGAATCTGCCGTACCCCCAATCCTCCTTCATACGAAGGCATCGTAACATATACATCAAATCAAGATCAAATAAAAGATTCTCCAGCCCTTCTTTATACTCATCTATCACTCGATCAACTAGATGGGCCTAGGATAAGGCATTAAAAAACCGTCGATATGTGTGGTGATCGAACCGACTCATCTACAACTCATCTTTGAAAACAAGATGCGCTCCTACGTGAGGAGGGGGGAAATGAAAGTAAGAACCACGCGCATGGATGAAAGAGCGCTCTTTGAGGGAAGAAAGACTATAGAAAGGCTAAGTGAAGTACTTATAGGGACTTCTTTAACATTCTTCTTTCCTCTTCTTGCTTATCACCTTGGGTTCGATGTACTTTTATCTTCAACGAGTGGCCCAACATTCAATGCGGGTCGAAGCATCTGGTTGCCGGGTTGGTTAAATGTTGTTAATGAAAATAGTAATTTATCATTATTTTGATTGTCCATCTTCGATTTTGCTTTATTTGTATTTTAGAGTTTTCAGAACTCCGCCTAATCGTTCTAGACTATAGAACTTAAAAATGTAAGGTAGATTATTTATAACTTTAAGCTCTCCTTGATAGTAGTCTATATTCACACAGTTACAATTAAAAAAATAAAAGGTTAGTAATGATATTTTAAAAATGCTTAAAGAGTTGTGGACTGATATAATTCATGTATTAACAATCATGATTCTATTTGTTACTGATCTATTCCATTAATATGGTATGCAGATTATAGGGAAACTCGATTTTAAGGACATAAAACACATTACTACAGGTTGGGCTGTCAAATTTCCATTCTTTGCAACATGTTTCTTATTGGTTGAGATATGATGGATGTTCCTTTATGTTCTCTACTTTGATTCATTTTTGGGAGAGATTTTATACTAATATTACATTTCAAATTCTCTGGCATAGAAATTAAAGTACATTACTCTGCTTCAAAAGTTTTACAGGGAACCACAATAAATAAAATGACTTTTCGTATAAACCTGATAGGCTTTTCCTTTTCAATTTTATTTTTTGAATTTTCTTCTTTAACATTAATTAGATTTTTTATCTTTTCTGAATTCATGTAGAGAATACTTCACTTAATGAATTTTTTATTTTTCTACTTAGGCAATTACTATAAGAGTTTTGGTTGGGTAATCTAATGTAATTTCTCAGAAAATTTTAGGGCCAAAAGAATTATAATGGTACTTCCTCTTTTTCCATTATGTTCCATTATCTTTGCTCTTGAAAATTTTAAATTCATGTTGAACTTGAAGTGGATGTCCTGATACTATTGTTATTAACTTTAAAATTTTATGGTCTTATAGACTCTGTGTCCGAGCAAAATTCAAGTTGAAAATTAATTTGTTTCACTTTTTTCGTGTATCTTCATTGTGAAATTGAAATTTGTCATGATAGCTCTAAAGACACTTTATTTTTTTATTACATTTTAGGATTTTTAGCACATAATGCTATTATGCATTATGTAGGTCGATAAACAATTGATCTGAAAAGTAAATGACATAGTGTGACTACGAGACCAACTCTTTTTTTTTTTTTTGGCATAACAAGCAAAAGGGATTAACTACACATAGTTTTTACTATTTACCTTCTTTTTTGTTATTTTTGTAGTACTAAAAGAAATTTGGGTTACTTTTATATATAGATTCTTTAGAATGATAGAAGAAATAAATATTTTAAAGAATACTCAGTAAGTGTATCTTTATATTCAGAAGTGAAAGTTATACATCAACAATTTATGTGCGTTAGTTGAGAAAATGTAAAGCAAGTAATTATTCCCTTTCTCATTTTTAATAAGAATACACACATATAAAAAGTATTGCCTCTTCTATAATGATTATAAAAAAGTACTTTGCCAATTTAATAATGCCTTTTAATAACTGCAAGAACCGTGGTAAAATTTCTTAATTAAAAAATATTTTAAAAGATTAGAAAATTATTTCTTCACATATCTCATTCTTTATTTATATATTTTTTAATTTATTTTTTTGTTGAAATAAGCCCAAACGACAAGAAAGAAAAGGATAAAATTTTATTTGGCAAAGAACCCTATGGAATTTAACAAATAGAATACCGAAATTAAAGTTTTCTAAAATAGTATTTGCTCCATTTAAGTTGTTTGTCTGATTTTAACTTGGCATAAAATTTAAAAATATAAAAAAGACTTTTGAATCTTGTTATCTTAAACTAAAGATATGTTGAATATACTAAAATGTCTTTTAATTGTGATCTTAAATATGTCATGTGAAAAGTTAAGATTAAGAAGCTAACCAAAAAAAGAAAAGATACATTCTTTTTGAAATGGACTAAAAAAAAAAGTAGGGCAAATGAATCGAAGCGGAGGGAGTATATCTTTTTTTATCGGATGCCTCCCAAGGGACTTTCTAAAGTAGTACTCCCCGGTTTTCATTTATTTATCTAGTTTTGACTTGACATGAAATTTAAGAAAATAAAGAAGACTTTTGAATTTTGTGGTCTTAAATTAAAAATATGTAGAATAAATCATTCTATAACTACAGACATTTCAAGATTTTCTTGTTTCTCCATGGATCGACTCAATCTTTCTTGGTGAAAAAACTCTTCAACCTTGTCATGACCCGAGTCTACACCCTGGACGCTACATGGTACTTGGAGCCACAAGTGACCCCAAGCTAATCCATGGCTTAACATCACACTGGTATATTGAATTAACTAGAGGTGGAAGCTGAGGAAACATCATAACTAAATAATACTTTTCTAAATAGAAGAAATATCTGATAAGATACTGAAATTTATGCGACAACTACAAAACATACTGAAACAATACTTTGTCTAAAAGCTATCTAAGAACTGACGAGTTGCTGAGACAATCCCCCAACTAACTCTAAAGTCTAACTCAAAAGAAAACTGAACTGCAAAGATACTCTCGTCCTCGGAAGATGAGGACTCACCAACATACTGCTGTTAAAATCGTCGAAAGGGAACTACAGTCGATGCTGAGACTGAGAACCTGCGACTGTATCATAATACGATACAACATGAAAAATATGCATCAATACTTTGAATGTACCAGTATGTGTGATATAAGTAAAACAGTATTAATACGCCAATGAACTAATAACCACTGAATATAACTGTAACAGTGTAACACAGGTACTGACTGAGGATATAGCTATATCCTGTAATCTGAATAAACTGAGCTGAATTGAAACTGAAACTATACTGATCTGAACTATACTAACAAGTGGAGAGTCTATAATCGACATATAACCACGTGAGCTAGACGTGGAGTCCAATTTATACATCCCATCGGTGAGAGCCCACTGTACCTTGCCAGGGTATAGTGGTTGAGCTAGGTGATCACTGTCTGTGGCCCATTCGGGCTAATGACCTACAGTGGCAATGTAGTTTTGGAAACCTGGGTGCGCTGAACCTGGACTGCTCAATGCTAAGTCCTACTCCCTTTGGAAATCCTAACTGTGACTACTAGGCTAATAGCTCGAACCTGATGTCCTAAGACTTAAGTTAGGAATACTTATCTGGAAGTACCTTCAGAGTCTGAAGGACCTGATAATTGAATGCTAGTGTTCTAAGACTGACCACAACTGCTTTATCTGAAAGAGTCGTAACCGTCTAAAGAACAACCTGATGACTGATAACTAAGACTAGGGAGTTTTGCTGAACTCCTCAAGAAACTAAATATAGTCAAATTGATCGGATGACATTTCTGTAAGCACTGAGAGAGCTAAGTACTGACTGAGACTGAACAAGAAATAAGCTAACTATTGTTCACATAATTGTACTATCATAGTGATTAAAAGAACTATCAGAATAAAGAAACACTCGTATTTGGACAATTATGCGAGACTCTTTCAATTTCGTTTCAAGATTAGGGCTAAAACACACATTTGATGGGAAAGATATCAACATGAATCATAGCTATTAATAACCTTCAATATTTCACAAGAATCATGACAAGAAGGAAGATTTATAATATAACTGACGATCCACCCTAGCTTTGATCTTTAGAGAACTAAAATTAATAGGGTTTTTGTAAGATTTTGGGGTACAAGAGAAGAGAAATTCCCTTGTTGAAATTCCACATACCTGGAGGAGAATTCCTTGGAAGAATCTTGAGAATCTGAGAAGGAAATCTGCAAGCCCTAGCCTTTTGCTCTGAGATGAACTATTTGAGTTCTTCGTGAATTCTTCTAACTGGTTTGGAAGGAATGAGGGGGAAAAAGGTCGACTATTCCTCTAAAATCCCTCCTAAATAATCCTAATACGATGTAGTTTAGGAGTTAAGATGATAGGGTTTTACAAAATTACCCTTGAAACATTTAATAGAAATTCTGCCCGTTTGATGGTACGACCAAACCTACGAGTCGTACCAAGGTTCTACGATCTGTACCACCACTCGTGGTTAGGGCCTCTGCTCCAAACCATTCCTCTGAAGTTTTCCACGGATGCCTTCTATGACTCATACCATCATCCTATGACTCGTGTTATGATTCATAGTTTAGTCTTGAGTCTTTCTCTGAGCTCTCACATGACTTATCCTACGAGTCGTACCTCTGTACCATGAGTCGTACCATGACTCGTGGTTAGCTTGAATTTTCCTGACCACATTTCTGAATCATTCCACGACTGATCAGTATGATCCGTACCCGAATAGTACAAGTCTTACCCTGAAGTCGTTGTTCCTCCCATTGCATTTGCTGTTCTTCTTCATCCTCCAGTTATGAGTCTAGGTATGATCCGTACCTCCATTATATGAGTTGTACTGTGACTCGTACTATGATCTTTTTTCTAGTTTTCTGCATGATCAAGTTTTAAATCACAAGGCTAATCTTAGAAAGTTCTGGGGTATTACAAACCTCCACATCTGAAGGCCGTGGTAGTGACATGAACACTATGTTACTTTCATCTTCTGCAACTGATAATGCTCAAACTCACACTCCTAATAAAGTATGAAGCGTACGTTGTCAATAAAGAACCAACAAAGGTTGGCGTCGATCCCACAGGGAATAAGGCCAGGATGTAGAATAATGCTAGTATTTATGCTTTTGAGTCAATTATTTCCTAAAAGG
>JACEIK010004210.1:30243-48463 GCA_018107945.1 Datura stramonium | reverse complement strand
TGATCTATCCCAATACTTTACTTGTAGAACTAATAACTAGAGTTCATCCAAATGACTGGTTTGTCCCTATTGGATGACTATACTTAATTACCGGATTAGGTCTCATGAGTGATTTAACTTAAATCGTTATCAATTTATTTCAAAATTAACTATCTTGCCTCCGCAGCTCAAGTTATACAATGGTCATAAATATCAAGGTTGTTGTGCTTTTCTTTTCCTAATCTCTATCTCTCTAGGCTCAAGTTAGTAAAGAATTCAGGCAAGTGCTAATGTTGTGCACCATTAAGAAATATCAAAAATGAAGAGAATACAATACAAGCAGTTAGTATTGATTTAGAATCACGTTGTGCAAACCCTCGTTTGTAATTCACCATGGTTCTCACAATCCTAGTTGTGGAGGTAATAGCCTCTCATAATTATAAGTAAATTAATAGCATTCATGAAAAAACTCATAACTTAATACTTACAAAGATGATTGGAAGAAAAACCCACTTGATTATTGCAAGATAAGGAAGAACAATTCAAGAAAAATATCTCAATATATTTCATGAACTAACACTTCTCCTCCTCTCTAATTTTTCTCTCCTATTACATAGAAATAAAGGGTATTTATAATAGTAGATTTAGCCTTTGTTGTTCCTTTTTGGATTGTTGTTCCTTTATAGATTTGATTTGGAATTTGTAGCTCCTTTTCCTAGTTGAAGTAGGATTCACTTGTTGGCCGCTGGATAGGTTTGGCGCGCCGCGCTTGGCATCACGCAGGAATGAGCACGGCGTCTCACCCTTGGTCGCACTGCATTGGCTACGCGTCGCACCTCTGGCCGCGCAAGATGGGCTGTGTGCCATGCTGCTAGTCGTGTAGTTATGGTTGATGCGGTGCTATGTGTCAAGGATCGCTTTGTCCAAAAAGCCTCAAATACATCCAAATTCATCACTTTAAGCCCTGAAGGCATCTAATCATATGCATTGACTCTTTTAAAAAAATATATATCATAAAACACATGCAAACACACATAATTAATTCTCAAAATATAGTAAAGTATGGGCAAGATATGGCTAAGAAGTGCATAAATACGCCCTTCAGCACCACCCCAAACTTAAACTATTGTTCGTCCTCAAACAATTCACTACTTCACTTCTCTATTTCAACTACAAAATTAATCCTATGAATAAGTCTACTTGCACTTAGGATCATTAGACAAATCAATAAAGCTCAAATAATTCACTCACATGCATATAGGATGAACATAAAAATGACAATATTTGAAATCACTTAGCTTTTAGAACTAACTCAAAAAGACATATTTTTGGGCCGACATGAATCATATGTAATTTAGCAATCAAGATATATCAAAATCTTACCATTGTGCCGCTCACTATTTGGAGAGATGCCCTTTCTCACATAAGATATAAATCAATATAAACTTGGGCATAAATAAAACTAATGTCCGCTCACTCTCCCAAAGAACTCAACATGCATGCAAAAGACGCAATCCATATGCTTTCCCTTAGTGTAGTTGTAATACTCCGAAACTTTTCTAGAACAAATTCAGACGTTGCATGAAAAATCAAAAAATTCTATCTCAGAAAGACCGAGACAACAAGTCGTTGTCAGCAGTAACGACCCATTGTCTGGGTCGTGGTCAGCCTTGCCATTTGTCCTTCGGGAACCAATGGGACATGGAATGACCCATTGTGAGGAGTAATGAGTTGTCCTATCATCTGTGGTATTCCCAGCTTAGAACCCTGCTTTGACATTTCCCTAGAAACAACAACCCATCCAATGAACCGTCATTGGCTACAATGACTCGTTGTTGACACTCGTTGGTTGAATTCCAGTAAGGGTTGGAATTTTTCCTCAGAAGCGATGAGTGGAACCCACGACTCGTTGTCACCTCTAACGAGCTGTCATTTCCACCCATTGCCAAATATAAAAATCCTCCAGGCCAAGGCAGTGTTGACAATGGGCAGTTACCACAACTCATGGGTCCTACCAACAAGTTGTAGTTTCGTCCGTTAGAAGGGGGTCTAGTGTTAGGCTCGAATCCCTACTAGTGGCCACGAGAGGTACCAATGACCCATTGGACCATCCAACGAGTCGTGGTCTCCTTTGTTGCCAAATTCTAGTAAGCTCACAATTCAGGCCCAGGACCAACGACTAGTCCCAACAAGTCGTGATATCAACCAACGACTCGTTGTGTGACTCATTGGTCCCTGTCGGGCAATTTTCCAAATTTTCTTCCAGGGTTATTTTAGTAACTTCTCATCTTTTTAATCTCTAAACTGCGTCATTTTAGGCATGTTTAGAAGAGATCTAAAGGAGTTGATCGATATATTCCTCTCATTCCTTCTCTCAACTATCAAACTCAGCACGAAGAAGTTTCAGACATACTCCTCAAGGAAAAGCTAGGGCATTCAATCTTCTTCTCAGATTCTCAAGGATTTCTCCTAGGAAATTTTACTCCAGGTATGTGGGAATTCAACAAGGGAATTGTTCTTCCCATGTGTCCCAAAACCCTTCCATAATTTCTTATCAGTTCTAGTCCTAAAGTTTTGAGTTGGGGTAAATTTCGTAGCCAGATCCTGATTAATTCTTATGGGTTGTTGTCCCTATGTATTAATGTTATGTTTCCACTACTTAGTGATCATGTTGCTACTTGCTTCCTGTAAAATGGTTTTAGCCCTAACTCTATAAATGCAGTAATTTGGGTCTTGCATAGTTGATTAGATATTAATGTTGCTTGACTCTATTAGTGTTGGAATTCCCATGTCATTACCATCATATGAATTCTCAGTCAGTTTCATGCTAGTTCAATCTTAGTGAGAATGTTATTATCTTCAATATCTTTCAGTAATGCCAGCTGATTAGTTTGACTATAGTTAGTTTCTTGAGGTGTTAGTAATGCCTCCTAGATATCAGTTATTAGTTGGTTCTTTAGACGGTTACGACGCTTCAAGATAAGCAGATCTGACCAGTATTAGAACCACCAGTACCAAATTTAGTTTGTTCTTTAGAAGGTTATGACGCTTCCAGATAAATAGATCTAGACAGTCTTAGGACACCAGTTTCAGTTATCCGGTTCGATAAGACTCTCAGGTACTTCCAAAAAGTATCCCTGATCTAGTCTTGGAACCCAGCTTTGAGTTATCAGCTTAGTAGTTAGATTAGGACTATCCAATGGGAGTAGGACTTAGCACTGAGAGGACCGGGGTTCCAGCACACCCAAGTTCCCAGAACTATATTTCCATCGTATGTTATTAGCACAAATGGGCCCAGACAGTGATCTCATAGTTCATGCCTTTATACCCTAGCAAGGTATATGTGGTCCTATCGATGGGGCGTATACATCAAACTCCACATTTAACTCACATGGTTATATGTCGGTTATAGACTCTCTCACTCGTCAGTACAATCTCAATTCAGTTCAGTTTAGCTCAGTTTAGTATCTCAGCCCTAGGACATGTTTATGACTATCAGCCAGGTTTATTATTGACCATATCAGTTATAGTTCAGTTTTATCAGTTTACAGTATTCAGTTGGTCATTTCATGTTATTTCAGAACAATTACTTATTCTTTCATGCTTATTGTATCTCTCACTTACTTAATATTCAAAGTATTGATGCATACTTTCCATGTTGTATCGTACTATGATACTGGCACAGGTTCTCAGTCCCAACATCGTTAGTAGCTCCCTCCGATGATATTAGCAGCCGTGTTATTGGGTGAGTCCTCATCTTCCGAGGACGGTATTTACTTTCAGTCAGTTTTATTTAGACATGTTATAGAGTTAGCTGGGGACTTGTCTCAGCAATTCATCAGTTAGTAGTTGGCGTTCAGACACAGTTGTTTAGTATTGTTTCCAGTCATGTTACACTCTCAATAGTATTGATTACATTTTTATTTTTATAAATCTTCTGCTTATGTTTATTCAGCTTACCAGTGTAATGATAGACCATGGGTTGGCTTGGGGTCACTTGTGGAACCAGGTACCGTGTCTCATCCAGTGTGTAGACTCGGGTTGTGACAAACTTGGTATCAGAGCACTAAGTTTAGAGTATCCTAGGATGTCTGAAAGCCACATCAAGTAGAGTCCTTTTCGTAGGTGTGAAGCGCGCCACACTTATGATGGGGAGGCTACAAGACGCTATTAGAAAAACTCCCTTTTGTGCATACTCCTTATAGTGCAATGAAGTTTAATTCCAAAAATGTCCTCCTAACCCGTGCTCTGTTCGTTTAAGTGAAACTATGCCTCTAAAATGAGGAAACGGGAGGAGGGCAGGTAATGCCAACCGACCTGCCCCACCAGCTCCAGCATCCCCTCAGGACGACCAAGTGTCCTCAGCAAAATTTCGAGCGACAATCTAGCTGCTGGCTCAGACAATGACTGTAATACCCTAAAAACACTAAGATCGACTCGGGAGTTAAAATAGAGAAAATAGAATTTTCTGCACCAGGTCATAGGATGAGTCATCTAGTGACCCATCAGGAACACCATGAGTCGTTAAGTGACTCATGGGAAAGGGTTTGATTATGATTGGAAATTTTATGTTTTGGGGTAACCACAAGTCGTGGTCAGCACCACAATCCGTTAGATCACCCGTGGTCAAGGGTGATATGAAGGAAGAAGAAATTACACAGTGTTGGTAACGGTTTATCACCACGAGTCATCGGGTACACCATGAGTCATGGAGTCCCTCGTGGCGACCCTCAGAAGAAAGTTGGCAGTGTAGGTAATGGATGGCAGACCACGAGTCATGATCCAGGGTACGAGTCGTCTAGTCCCTCAATAGGACTAGTAGTGTGTTTTTTCCTCCGAATTTATTAAGGGCTTTTCCGTAATTCCTATGCTCCTAAGCCTAAACTACATCATTTTAAGCTCATAATAGAGTGTTTTAAGAAGGGTTAAGTCATTCTAAGCCTATCCTAATTCATGCATGTAAGCTTAGAGGCTTGAGAGGTGATCAAGTCTAGTTTCTTCAAAGTTCTTCCTCGATTCTCTTTGGGCAATCAAGAAAGTGGTAAAATCAGATCTCATTAGGTATGGAAGGCCATGAATGGGTGCAATAGTCCACACCTATGCTCAATTCTCTCTCAATTCATAAAAATTCTAATTGATGAATCCATGGGGTTTTTACCCAGTGTATGAATTTTTTATGTTTCAATCATGGGTATGATCTAAGCATGTTTTTAATGTTGAATTATGATGAATGGGAAGATTTTATAGTTTTTTAAATTATAAATTTTATTTTTAAGTTTCCTAAAGTATGATGCCCATCCATGAAAGTTCATGAAAGTTGAGATCCATGAGATATATGTTTAAGTATGATGAGATGTTTATGAAGAAAGTATGTTTCGAATTACCTATGTCTATGTTCATGTTTTCAAAGTGAATTAAGTTGATTTCAAGCATGTGTAAGCGTTGGGCAAGACCATATGAACAAGTATGTTTTATGATTTCATGATTTAGCTTACCACATAGTTTTGGAGTCTAGATTTCCAATTATATTCAGCTTATTGTATGGTTTGAGCCAACGCTCCTCATGTTATGATTTCACATTTATGTATGTATGTTATGAGTCAGCTGTGTTGAAAAATGATGGAGAGCATATGTATGTTTTTAGGAGTAGTGTCTAGAATCGAGTAGGCTAAGGGCCGGTCAACCCTATGCCTCAGAACTACGCGCCAATATAGGTATGTGCAGATTATTTGGGACCTCCCTTGTGAGCTTCCCTTGTCCCTAAGGGGCCTTCAGCTTGATATCAATATCATGGTAGTGTCCTTAAACTAGGCAAAGCTTTGGACGGCTCTATCCACTTGAGTGTGATTGTCGGGACCACGTAAGCTCTGTTGTGGTAATGTCGGTTATATGACAAGTCTCCCATTATTTCTCATGATTTCAGTTATGCATGTACATCAGTCATGATATTATGTTTTCAACAGGTTTGACCCAATGTTCAGTTTTACTTATGATTATCAGTTTTCGGCTTCGGGTCATTTGATTCAGTTATGATATTCAGTTATGTTCAGATCATGATTTTAGAAAATAACATGCAAGCCCTACTCTCAGAATCTTATCTTGATTATGTTTTTGTTATGCAATGATTTTACTTAGTGGTATTACTTACCTTGCATACTCGATACATTCCACGTACTAACCGCATACTCTATGCTGTATCGTTTTATGATACAGGCTCTGATATCCAGACTCAGTCTCGCCGATAGCCAGATTCCTAGCATTAGTGCTTTCCGATCTGAGTTAGTGAGTCCTCATCTTTCGAGGGCCTTTCTATTCATACATGTTCTGTCTTTTTATTTTTTAGACTATAGTGAGTTAGTTGGGGTCTTGTCCCATCAACTTTTCAGTATTAGAGGCTTTCCGGACATAAATGTATTCAGCTTTAGACTTATGTCTTGTATTCGGATGTTATGTTATGTTTAGGCTTCCGCTATATTATTCTTATTGATCTTCCATTTTATTTGAATGAGCTAGATGTTATGTTCATGCCATGGGTCGAATTGGAGCCTCTCGGAGTTCTTTGTACCGTGTCTCAATCAAAGCCTATGTTCCGATCGTGACAAACTTGGTATCAGAGCAATAGGTTTTGAAGTGTCCTAGGGTTTCTGAAAGCCGCGTTAAGTAGAGTCTTGTTCATGGGTGTGAAGCACGCCACACTTATGACGAAGAGGATACGAGACATTTAGGAAATGTTTCCTTCTTTCATGATCTATGTCGTGCGGTGAAGTGTCTCTCTATCCTTCTAACTCGTGCTATACGCGTTTGCACAATCATGCCTCCTTGCAGAGTTAATGGAAAGAGAAATAGAAATGGGAATGGCCACGAGAATGGCAATGGAGACGGGCACCAACGGGCCCACCAACCCATGAGGAGCATGTACCCGAGCCGATTGCCCATGCTAAGTTCAAGGCAGCAATTTAGATGTTAGCCTAAGCCTTGACTACCCAGGTCAATCTGCAGGCGGTAGCGCATGTCCCCAGAATGAGAATGCAGTGGCGGCGAGAGTTAGGGATTTTCTGAGGATGAACCCTCTGGAGTTTCTTGGATCGAAGGTGGACAAAGATCCAGTGTGTCCCATGTAGATGAAGGGAGGAAGGATCTGGTGAAGGATGTGCATAGGCTTGCACGTTTGGGAGTTCGTTTGGTTGACTCAACTGATGGTGGTGTTATTTTTCAGAATGGGCCAGAATCATCCTTGGTGACCAATGTTAAGTCTAGGCAAGACGAGGATCCTATCTTGGTAAAATTAAAGGAAGCTATTCATAATCAGAAGGTAGAGGTCTTCTCCAAAGGGGGAGATGGTGTGCTTTGATATTAGGGTCATTTATGTATATCAGATGTTGATGATTTGAGAGATCGGATGTTGCACGAGGCTCATGGTTCCAGATACTCTATACATCCCGGTGCCAACAAGATGTACCGTGACCTACGGGAAGTCTATTGGTGGAATGGCATGAAGAAAGACATTGCAGAATTTATGGCTAAGTGTCCAAATTGTTAACAGGTGAAAGTGGAACATCAAATACCGGGAGGAGTGCTTTAAGACATCAGCTTTCCTACTTATAAGTGGGAGGAGATCCATATGGACTTCATCACAGGGTTGCCTCGCACTCATCAACAATATGACTCTATTTGGGTGGTTGTGGACAAGTTGACTAAGGCAACTCATTTCTTACCTGTAAAAACCATCGATTCAATGAAGGATTATGCTAAGTTGTACATTCGGGAGTTAGTTCAGTTGCATGGAGTGCCCTTTTCCATCATATCAGATATAGGTACTCAGTTTACCTCCCAGTTTTGAAGATCGTTTCAAAAGGGACTTAGTACTCAGGTTAAGCTTAGCTTAACATTTCACCCACAAACAGTGGTCAGGTGGAGCGAACTATTCAGACTCTCGAGGACATGTTGAGAGCATGTGTGATTGACTTCAAGGGTAGTTTGGATAACCGTTTGCCTCTCATTGAGTTTGCATAAAACAACAACTACCATTCCAACATTCATATGGCTCCATTTGAGGCTCTCTATGGGCAGAGATGTAGATCACCTATTAGTTGATTTAAAGTCGGTGAAGCTATGATGATAGGACCAGATTCAGTCCATGAGGCCATGGAGAAAGTTCAGCTCATAATTGATAGGTTGAAAATAACTTAGAGCCGCCAAAAGTCCTATGCGGATGTGAGGAGGAGAGAACTTGAGTTTAAAGTCGATGATTGGGTGTTTCTGAAGGTATCTCCCATGAAGGGAGTGATGAGGTTCGAAAAGAAAGGGAAACTGAGTCCCCATTATGTTGTCCTGTACTAGATTGTGAAACGGGTTGGCAAGGTAGCATATGAGTTGGAGTTGCCCTCAGAATTAGCTTCAGTCCATCCAGTTTTCCATGTATCTCTCTTAAAGAAGTGCTTGGGTGACCCGACTCTAGTTTTTCCGGTGGAGAGTGTAGGTTTGAAGGACAACCTTATTTATGAGGAAGTTCCGGTAGAAATACTAGATTATCAGGTTCGAAGGCTAAGAAACAAAGAAGTAGCTTCAATCATGGTTTTATGGCGGAATCAACATGTTGAGGGAACTACGTGGAAGCCGAAGTAGATATGATGGCTAAATATCCACTTCTATTCCTTTACGTCTCAGTTTCAGCTTGAGGTACTAGTTTCCTTGTTAGTACGCTATTCTGTTTTAGGTTCAGCTCATGTACCCCAATTTCTTTCATGTCAATGAATGTATGTATGATTCAGGAATTCAATTCAGCCGTGTAGTTCAAATCAGAGTCAGTCACTTTGTCAGTTTTTAACATGTATGTTCAATATTTGAGTATGATGATTGCATTTCTCTGCTTTTCAACATTCAAGGATGAAGGTTCCCAAGGGGGAGATATTGTAATACCTAGAAAATCCTAAGATCAGATTCGAGAGTTGAAACAGAGAAAACAGAATTTTCTGCACCAGGTCACAGGACGAGTCGTCCAGTAACCTGTCAGGAACACCACAAGTCGTTAAGTGACTAGTGGGGAGGGGTTTGACTATGATTGGAAATTTTATGTTTTGGGGTGACCACGGGTGTGACCACAAGTCATGGTCAGCACCATGATCCTTTAGGTCACCAGTGGTCAAGGGTGATATGAAGGAAGAATAAATTCGACAATATTGGTAACGGGTCATCACCATGAGTTGTCGGGTACACCACGATTCGTGGTGTCCCTCGTGGTGATCCTCAGAAGAAAGTTCGCAGTGTAGGTAACAGATGGCAGACCACGAGTCATGGTCCAGGGCAGGAGTCATCCAGTCCCTCGTTGTGACTTGCAGTGTGTTTTTCCTTATGAATTTATTAAGGGTTTTTTCATAATTCTTATATTCCTAAGGCTTAAACTACGTCATTTTAAGCTCAAAATAGAGTATTTTAAGAAGGGTTAAGTCATTCTAAGCCTATCCTACTTCATGCATGGAAGCTTAGAGGTTTGAGAGGTGATCAAGTCTATTTCTTCAAAGTTCTTCCTCAATTCTCTTTGGGCAATCAAGGAAGTGGTAAAATTATATCTCTTCAGGTATGTAAGGCCATGAATGGGTGCAATAGTCTACACCCATGCCCAATTCTCTCTCAATTCATAAAAATTCTAATTGATGAATCTATGAGGTTTTTATCCAATTTATGAATTCTCTAAGTTTAAATCATGGGTATGATCTAAGCATGTGTTTAATATTGAATTATGATGAATGGGAAGATTTTACAATGTTTTAAATTATAAATTTTATTTTCAAGTTTCCTAAAGTATGATGCCCATTCATGAAAGTTCATTAAAATTGAGATCCATGATATATATATATATATACATATATAATNNNNTTATGATATTATGTACATCAGTCATGATATAATGTTTTCAACAGGTTTAACCCAATGTTCAGTTTTACCTATGATTATCAGTTTTCAACTTTGGGTCATTCGATTCAGTTATGATGTTTAGTTATGTTCAGATCATGATTTCAGAAAATAGCATGCAGGCCCTACTCTTAGAATCTTATCTTGATTATGTTTTTATTATGCATGTTTAATGATTTCACTTACTTAGTGGTTTTACTTACCTTGCATACTCGGTATATTCCACGTACTGACTACATACTCTATGATTTATTATCATTTTATGATACAGGCTCCGATATCCAGACTCAGTCCCGCCGATAGCTAGATTCCTAATAGTATTACTTCCCAATCAGAGTTGGTGAGTCCTCATCTTGCGAGGGCCTTTCTATTCATACATGTTTTGTATTTTTAATTTTCAGACTATAGTGAGTTAGTTGAGGTCTTTTCGCATCAACTTGTCAGTATTAGAGGCTTTTCAGACATAAATATATTAATCTTTAGACTTATGTCTTGTATTCAGATGTTATGTTATGTTTATATTTCCACTAGGTTATTCATATTGATCTTCCGTTTTATTTGAATGATCTAGATGTTATGTTCATGCCATAGGTTGACTTGGCGCCTCTCGGGGTTCTTTGTCCCGTCTCTCAATCCGGGCCTATGTTCGGGTCGCGACAGTGACTAACCAAGTGAACCAACAAGTGGTTTCAGTGAATTCAAACTGGTCCGCAGTAGCTGCTGGGGTTTGGGACTTTACCCGAATAAACCCTCTATCTTTTCATGGATCCAAGGTGGGAGAGGACCCGCAGGAGTTTGTAGATGAGGTCCAAAAGATCACCCGGATTATGGGTGTTAGTTCCATAGAGAGTGCTGATCTAGCTGCCTATTAGTTGAAAGGGGTGGCTCAGATTTGGTACGACCAATGGAAGGAAGGGAGGCCAGCAGCAGTAGGGCCAGTTGAGTAGGAAGAGTTCACCACAACATTTCTAGACATATTTTTCCCTCAGGAGTTGAGGGAGGCTAAGGTCGAAGAGTTCATGAACTTAAAGCAGGGTAACAAGTCTATGGAGGAGTATGCATTAGAGTTCACTCGATTGTCAAACCTGGTACTTAAGCAGTGCAGGACCGCGATGCTCACAAAGGACATTGACCTCTCCAGCCTCATCATTCATGCCCAACAAATTGAGGCAGAAAAGTTGAAACATATGGAGCGGGAGAACAAGCAGGCTAGAGCGGGTCAATCAGATTATGGCCACTAGAGGTCTGGCTACAGTAGCCGCCCACAACAATAGCAACAGAGGACTCCAGCACCCACTTCAGCTAGCGCCCCTTCTTTTTGGTCCCAAAAAGATTGGAAGGGTAGAGAATTTGACACTAAGTCCTAGAGTAACAGTGCCAACAACCATTACCTAGCTTTTCCTAACTGTGGCAAGAATCATCCAGGTGAATGCCTCCTGTGCAAAGAGGGTTGCTTTGGATGTGGACAGTTGGGTCACAAGCTAAAGGAGTGTCCGTCAGCAGGACGGGGGAAAGCATAGTCTACCACTTCAGCCCAGCAGGCTATCCATCTCAGTAGGGTAACACTTCAGGTACAGATGGTGGTCAGCGCCAAAACCACTTTTATGATTTGTCGTCCCATCAGGATCAGGAGAGCTCACTTGACGTGGTTACGGGTATGTTACATATTTTCCACATAGATGTATATACCCTACTAGATCTAGGAGCCACACTATCATTTGTGACTCCTTATGTAGCTATTCAATTTGAAATTATTCCAGAAGTCCTCTCAGAACCATTCTCAGTCTCTACCCCAGTTGGTGAGTCAGTTAGAGCCAGCTGGATATATAGAAATTGCCTAGTCTCAGTGTTGAGTAAAGTAATTTAAGTTGATCTAGTAGAGCTAGACATGGTCGATTTTGACCTCATTCTTGGAATGGATTGGTTATATTCTGGTTATGCCTCAGTCAACTGCAGAACTAGAGTCAGATTTCAGTTTCCAAATGAGCAAGTCTTATAATGGGTGGGTAGTCTTTTAGCGCCTAAGGATCAGTTTATTTCCTACCTTAAGGCAAGGAAGCTCATTTCGAAAGGGTGCATCTATCACCTAGTTCGGGTTAAAGATTCCAGCTTTGAGACCCCAACTATCCAGTCAGTTCTAGTTGTTAGTGAACTTCCGAATGTGTTTTCCGAAGATCTTCTCGGAGTCCCTCCCGAGCGGGAAATAGACTTTGGCGTAGACCTTCTTTCAAACACTCAACCCATCTATATTCCTCCTTATAGAATGGCTCTATTTGCGCTTAAAGAGTTGAAAGAACAACTAAATGACCTTCTTAATAAGGGTCTCATCAGGCCTAGCATCTCTCTATAGGGTGCTCCAGTGTTATTTGTGCGGAAGAAGGATGGTACTCTCATCGACTACTGTCAACTGAACCAGGTTACAGTTAAGAACAGGTATCCCCTAACCAAGATTGACGACTTGTTCGATCAGCTTCAGGGAGCCAGTTGCTTTTCCAAAGTAGATCTCAAGTCGGGGCATCATCAGCTTAGAGTCAGGGGATGCGACATACCAAAAATAGCCTTCAGAACTTGGTATGGTCACTATGAATTTGTGGTTATGTGGTTTGGATAACTAATGTCCCTGCAGCTTTCATGGACCTAATGAATATGGAATTCAAATAGTATCTAGACATGTTCGTCATTGTATTCATAGATGACATTCTGGTATACTCCAGAAATAAGGAGGAGCATGCTAACCATTTGAGGATAGTGTTGCAGACTCTTAGAGACCGTCATTTGTTCACTAAATTCAGCAAATGTGAATTTTGGCTGAATTTTGTGTCTTTCCTTGGTCACGTGGTCTTAGGTGAGGGTATTCAGGTAGATCCTCAAAAGATAGCAGTGGTGAAGGACTGGCCAAGACCTACTTTCCTAACAAATATCAAAAGTTTCCTGGGTCTAGCCGATTATTACTAACGGTTTATAGAAGGATTTTCCTCTATTGAGTCTCCTCTGACTAAATCAACTCAGAAAAAGGTGAAGTTTCAATGGTCAGATGCATGTGAGAAGAGTTTCCAGGAGTTGAAGACTCGACTCACTACAACTCCAATTTTGACTTTACCACAAGGAACAGAAGGGTTCATAGTTTATTGTGATGCTTCCAGAGTTGGACTTGGTTGTGTTTTGATGCAGCAGGGTAAGGTGATAGTTTATGTCTCCAGACAGCTCAAGGTTCATGATAAGAATTATTCGACTCATGATCTTGTTTTAGCGAAAAAGGTGTTTTGCTCTAAAAATATGGAGGCGTTACCTTTATGGGGTTCACGTGGATGTTTTAAATAATCATAAGAGCCTTCAGTACATGTTCAGTCAGAAAGATTTAAGTCTTCATTAGGGAAGGTGGTTGGAGTTACCAAAGGATTATAACATGAGCATGCTATACCACCCAAGCAAGGAAAATGTGGTGGCTGATGCCCTAAGCAAGATGTCCATGGGGAGCGTTGCTCATGTTGAACAGGGCATAAAAGAACTGGCAAAGGATATTCACAGTTTAGCTCAGTTAGGAGTGCAATTGGTTGATTCAGCTGAGGGCGGAGTAGTACTACAGAGTGGGTCAGAATCCTCGTTAGTTGTTGAGCTTAAGTCAAGGCAGGATGAAGATCCCATACTGTTTAAGCTGAAAGAAGTAGTTTTAAGAAAAGAAGTGGAGGATTTCTCCAAAGGGGGAGATGGTGTGCTTCGTTACCAAGGAAGACAATGTGTTCCAGACATCGATGACTTGAGACAGCGGATACTGGTAGAAACACTGGTGGGAAATCTGGTGACTTAAGATGTACCATGACCTATGGGAAATCTACTGGTGGAACGACATGAAGAGGGATATTATAGAATTTGTGGCTAAGTGCCCGAACTGCCAACAGGTTAAGGTTGAATATCAGAGACCTGGGGGTATGACTCAGGATATCAGCATACCAACATGGAAGTGGGAATAATTGAATATGGACTTCATTATAGGTCTACCTCGTACTCGTCGGCAGCATGATTCAATTTGGCTGATAGTAGATCAGATAACTAAGTCAGCACATTTCCTCCTAGTTAAAACTACTGGCTCCGCTGAGGATTACGCTAAACTGTACATCCAAGAGTTAGTCAGACTGCATGGAGTTCCCTTATCCATTATTTCATATAGAGGTACCCAGTTCACCTCGCATTTCTGGAAGTCATTTCAGAAAGGAATCGGTACTCAGGTCAAGCTCAGCACAACTTTTCACCCTCATACAAATGGACAAGCTGAGTAGACTATTTAGACCTTAGAAGACATGCTGAGATCTTGTGTGATCAACTTCAAGGGTAGTTGGGATGATCACCTACCTCTCATCTAGTTTGCATACATCAACAGCTACCACTCCAGTATTCAGATGACCATGTTTCAGGCATTATATGATAGGTGGTGTAGGTATTCTATAGGGTGGTTTGAAGTAGGCGAAGCTACCTTGATAGGACCAGAATCAATTCATGAAGCTATGCAGAAAGTGCAACTTATCAGAGAAAGGTCAAAAATTTCTCAAAGCCGACAAAAATCATATGCGAATGTGAGGAGGAGAGAGTTAGAATTTGCTAGAGATGATTGGGTTTATCTAAGAATTTCACCCATGAAGGGGGTGATGAGTTTTGGAAAGAAAGGGAAACTCAGTCCAAGGTATGTAGGACCCTACATGATTTTGAGGTGAATTGACAATGTGGCCTATGAGTTAAAATTACCTTCAAAGTTAGCATCTGTGCACCCAGTCTTCCATGTGTCACTATTGAAGAAGTGCATCGATGATCCAACCTTAGTTGTGCCACTAGACAGTGTGGGGTGAAGGATAGCCTCTCTTACAAAGAAGTCCCAGTTCAGATCCTAGACTGTCAGATTCTTAAGCTAAGAAACAAGAAGATTGCTTCAGGAAAGATCTTGTGGAGGAACCAGCTAGTTGAGGGAGCCACATGGGAGGCCGAAGCAGACATGATGGAAAAATATCCCCATTTGTTCCCCTCTAGTTCAGTTTTAGCATCAGGTATTAAATTCCTTCTCAATACTCTATTTGGTTCTGTGCATACTAGCTCTATTCATGTTTCGGTGTGCACACTAATTTTGCCAACTCAATTAGTATGACTAAGTCAGTTCAGAGTCAGTCTCTCCTTCAGAAACCAGCTTATAGCTTTAGATTGGGAATTGCAACTCTTTTCCCAGTTTTTCAGCAGTTTTAGCCTTAATTCAAGGATGAATGATCCCAAGGGGGAGATATTGTGACACCTTGAAACTTTCCTAGACCAAACTCAGACGTTGCATGAAAAACCAGAAAATTCTATCTCAGAACGACCGAGGCAACGAGTCGTTGTCAGCAGTAATGACCCATTTTCTGGGTCGTGGTCAACCCTGCTAGTTGTCCTTCGGGAACCAATAAGATATGAAATGAACCATTGTGAGGAGTAATGACGCGTCCTATCATCCGTGGTATTCCCATCTCAGAACCCTGCTCTGACATTTCCCCATAAACAATGGGCAATCCAGCGAACCGTCGTTTGGTGCAATGACTCGTTGTTGACACTCGTTGGTTTAATTCCTGTAAGGGTTGGAATTTTTCCTTAGAAGCCACGATTGGAACCCACGACTCATTGTCACCTCCAACGAGCCGTCTTTTCCACCCATTGCCAAATCGAAAAATCCTCCAGGCCAAAGGTAATGGTGACGACGGGCAGCTACCACTACTCGTGGGTCCTACCAACGAGTCATGGTTTCGTCCGTCAGAAGGGGGTCCAGTGTTATGCTCGAATCCCTGCCAGTGGCCATGAGAGGTACCAATGACCCATTGGTCCATCCAATGAGTCGTGATCCTCTTCATTTCCAAATCCTAGTAAGCCTAGAATTCAGGCCCAGGACCAACGATTGGTCCCAATGAGTCGTGGAATCAACCAACGACTCGTTGTGTGACCCGTTGGTCCCTGTCGGGCAGTTTTTCATATTTTATTCCAGGGTTATTTTAGTAACTTCTCATCTTTTTAATCTCTAAACTGCGTTATCTTGGGCATGTTTAGGAGAGAATTAAAGGAGTTCATCGATGTACTCCTCTCATTCCTTCTCTTAACTCTCAAAATCAGTACGAAGAAGTTTCAGACAGACTCCTCAAGGAAAGCTAGGGCATTCAATCTTCTTCTCAGATTCTCAAGGATTTCTTCTAGGAAATTTTACTTCGGCTATGTGGAAATTCAACAAGGGAATTGTTCTTCCCTTATGTCCCAAAACCCTTCAATAATTTCGTATTAGTTCTAGCACTAAAATTTTAAGTTAGGGTAAAATTTGTAGCCAGATCCTGATTAATTCTTATGGGTTGTTGTCTCTATGTATTCATGCTATGTTTCCACTACTTAGTGATCATGTCGCTACTTCCTTTCTGTAAAATAGTTTTAGCCCTAACTCTATAAATGCATAGTTGATTAGATATTAATGTTGCTTGACTCTGTTAGTGTTGGAATTCCCATGTCATTACCATCATATGAATTCTCAGTCAGTTGCATGCTAGTTCAGTCTCAGTCAGAATGTTAATATCTTCAGTATCTTTGAGTAATGCCAATTGATCGGTTTGACTATAGTTAGTTTCTCGAGGTGTCAGTAATGCCTCCCAGTTATCAGTTATCAGTTGGTTCTTTAGACGGTTACGACGCTTCCAGATAAGCAACTCTGACCAGTCTTAGAACCACTAGTACCAGTTTTAGTTTGTTCTTTAGACGGTTACGACACTTCCAGATAAGCAGCGCTAGCCAGTCTTAGGACACCAGTGTCAGTTATCCGGTCCGATAAGACTCTTAGGGTACTTCCAGATAAGTATCCATGATCTAGTCTTGGACCCCAACTTTGAGCTATCAGCTTAGTATTCAGATTAGGACTATCTAGTGGGAGTAGCACTTAGCACCGAGAGGACTGAGGTTCCAACACACTCAGGTTCCCAGAACTACATTTTCCACTGTAGGTTATTAGCCTAAAATGGGCCCAGACAGTGATCTCACAATTCATGCCTTTATACCCTAGCAAGGTATATTGGGTCCTATCGATGAGGCGTATATATCGAACTCCACATTTAGCTCACGTAGTTATATGTCGGTTATAGACCACTCGTCAGTACAGTCTCAGTTCAGTTCAGTTTAACTTAGTTTAGTATCTTAGTCCCATGACATGTTTATGACCATCAACTAGGGACATTATTGACCATATCACTTGTAGTTTAGTTTTATCAGTTTACAACATTCAGTTGGTCATTTCATGTTATTTCAGATTAGTTATGTAATGCCCCAGAAACTCAAAATCTAATTCCGGGACTTAAATTAGAAAATTTGGAAAATTGCAGAAATGTTGCAGGACGTCCCACCTAACGAGTCGTCAAGTAACCTCACAACTCATTAGGTGAGCCGTGAGGAGAAGGCTGGTTAATATAAAGGAGGGAGGCAGTGTACCTAACAAGGGATGTCACGAGTTGTGGTAATTGACCACAACCCGTTAAGTCACTCGTGGTCAGGCCTGAGTTGGGAATATTTTAGTTTACCAGTGTACTCGACGAGTTGGTGAAACGAGTCGTCACCTGTGGCAACGACTCGTTAAGTGACTCGTTATGGGACTTAGCATTAAATCTCCAAAATGAGATAGTGTGGTCCACGACTGGTGACCACGAGTCGTGGTCATATATAATGACTCGTTAGGTCCCTCGTGGTGACCTACTAAGGATCCCAAGCAGTGTACCTAACGGGAGTGACCACGAGTCGTGGTCAGTCACCATGACTCGTTAGGTCACCTGATAGTTTTTCCCAATGAATTTCTAAGGGCTATTTAGTAATTTCCTATTCTCCTAAGCTTTAAACCACGTCATTTTGAACGTAAAATCATACTTATTATAGGGTTGGGATGGTTCCTCCCCTCATTCTCACATTTATTCTCAGAAATCTATCGAAAGGTTCCTCAAGAAAACTCTCAAGCAAGCTTAGGGTTCTCATCTATCTCAACAGTTTAAGTCCCCTTCTTTGGGTGAATTTTATTTAGGTATGTTTGGTTTTAGCAAGGGGATTGTCCTTCCCTTGTGTCCCCAAAATCCTTCTCAATTTCCTCTATCCGTCTTAAGCCCTGAGTTTTCGAGTATGAAAAGGTTTCATGTTTATTTTCATTGATTTTACTTAGAACGACATTCATGATATTGTTGATATGATCCCCATAAATTCCTTATCAAATTGTCAGTGTTTATACAAAAGTGAATCTAAGCCCTAACTTTCGAGTTATGATTTCGCTTATTAAATTTTCTCTAGTGAATGAAGAATTCTTTGG
>JACEIK010004210.1:15102-28135 GCA_018107945.1 Datura stramonium | reverse complement strand
TCACTTTAGGGCTAGAAGTTTATTGGCACTAATTTGGAGAAATTTCACCATCATTTTCTGAAGCTCTTTCTTTTTGTTTTTCCACTAACATCACCCTCCTTGTTTAGAAAATTTTACCCTTTTCTTTTCTTCTAATTTTCACACTTTTTAGCTGTTTCCTTCACTTCTCCACTTATGCTCCTTTCATACAATTTTTTTTTATTAAAGTTCTTTAGGAGTCTTTTGGATTAAATACAAGTCAATAGAACAAAAAGAGATTTAAGCTTGTGATATGGCTATCAAAAGAATATGTTAAGGCTCAAAATGGCTAAATAGGATAAATTACATTCAAGGTAGGTAAAATAGGATAAAAACAAGGCTATCAAAGAAATGCCTATATCACTTCCTAGATTCAACATTCTTATTTCGCTTGGCGCACACACCAGACAAGTTCTAGACATCAATTTGCAAGCATGAAGCATATAAAAAATTCCTCATACATTGGCACAAAATGGTTCAACAACGGCAACCAAGATTACATAAACACATATATTCATATTTCATATTTAACATAATTAAGCCCACTTTTTCAAGTACAAGAGTCAAGTTCCAAAAGACTAAGTATTTCTACCTTTTTCATGCATTTTTGAGTAAATTTCATAGAATCTCAATGATACCTAAAGTGAAGCACCTAGCATTCGTGAAGTCCAAGTTCTTGTTCTTCCTAATGACTAGTTTACCCTTAAGATGATCGTCATCCATCCATCATTGGGCAAAGTCATGACTCAATCACTTAAAAAGAATCTAAACTCTCTAGTCGATTTTAAGGGACTATCAACCGAAAAAGTACCAAAAACAAAAATTGGAGGAACCCAAAACAAAATAAAACTAAAAAAAAAACTACTACAAATCAACAAGTATGCAAGATAAGTCATAAATACCAAAAATAATACGCCTACCATGTGCAAATTTAGAAATTAAGGCATGAATGGTAATATGAAGTTCACTTCTCCTACCCCACATTTAATTGGTAGCACTGTCCCCAGTGCTAAAACAATAAAGCATAAAGTAAAAGAGTGAAAGAAGAACTCCCTGGGCCTCTAATCCTCATCGTCTGTGGGGGCAAGAGCAGCTTCCCCCATCTCAGAATCCTCCTCCTCAACATCACTAGACTCTATGTCAGAGTCTACTCTCGCCATCCTATCCTATGTGGCCACGTCATTATCAAGGGGCTCCTTAAATCTAGTCTCAACTATGCAAAGGGCTCGTGAATGTTCGCCCAGAGGATAATCTATGTTGAGTTGCTGCAACTGTTCTTCAGTCACACCATTCATTCTTAGCTGTAGCATTTGCATGTCATACAAGTGACTCAACATGTTGTCAATTCGTCCATTGCACTCATTGACATAAAGTACTGGTCCATTTACAACCTTGGGTTCCTTAGTCTTAGTCACATCAAAAGGACAACAGGGAATCTCTATAGACTCCCATTCCACATACAGACAAACCAGAAAAGGACAACAGGGAATCTCTATAGACTCCCATGGCACATGAAGATGAATCTTCATCAAATACCCATACCACATCAAGACAAAGAGGATAACTTTCAAGAAAAATAATTTTTAAGAAGATGAAGACAACTTTTATATAGATTTGTGTTCAATTAAATTTTTCATGTAGGGACACATGTAAAATAGATAGCAATTAGTAATTAATTGAGTCATCACATTCGAGGTCTATTTAAGACCTTCACCTTGCATCAATAGGGGCATTCGGAAAACACTCTACTTACTACCACAGTGCCCAAATCCTTCTATGTTTTATGTCTTTCCTTCTTATCAATAAATAACTCTTTGTAGGTATTTTGCTTCACTTCTGCTATATTATTTACTTGTAGTATTTATCTTTCGTTTTACTCCTTCCTTGTAAGTATTTTTAAGTTATTATTTTCAAGTTGTTACTACGACCGTTAATTGGTATTAGATGCTGGCCGGGAGGAGTATGAGGTTGACCAGCTAAATCCTTACACTATCCTAGAGCCAATTGAAATTATGTTACTCTTGAAATGTTATTTTTGCGTTGAGTATCGGTGATACTCATCTACTAGTTTCTTAGTTTTATTTCTTAAGTTGGGTAACCGTTTAATCATGGTCTATATGTTGGCAAACCTGTATTTTCCATTGGATCAACTCGAAAGTTGAAGTACTAGAGTCGGACCCGAATGGTGTTCCCGTCGCCAGACTTAAAGGGATAAGATAAAAGAAAATTAGAGAAGATAACCAATAAATACCACACAAGAAAATAATTATTAAGGATTAACATCTAAAGTAGATATTGGCCCTACAATAGTACTATCATTTCTTTGATTACCCGCATTATATTAAAAAAATAATAAATACTTTATGCTTACACATCCATTCATAAAACAAATAAAATACTACAATAGTAGAAAATGGGTCTATTTGAAATATTAAATAAAGTATAAAAAAGAAAAGAACAAAAATAATGAAGGACTTAAACTACTACAAAAAACTAATACCATCAGAAACTCTAAACAATTATTCTAAAGAGATAACTAGAAAATTAATTCTTGATAATCAGGTCAGATTGTATAATAAATTATGTTATCTTAATTATAATTTATCTATACAAAGTAGAGAGTTAACTGATATATTAATTACTCAGTTAAAACTATTTGCACAGTCTTAATGGATACCTCTGAAAATCAAAACATAATAAATGGTGTGAATATTCTTCTACAACTACTAAAATAACTAAAATAGAAAGTGATTTAAAAAATTAAAATATTCTAAAAGAATGTTTTGAAAAGGTTTATAAAACTGGACACTTTAATTTTATAAAAAATTATAATATTAAAACCTCTGAATCTACAGTCGCTATTAATAAGTCTATTGAGACTATTAAATTATTAGCAGCTGAATACATCAACAGACATAGAAAAAATTACAAGTTTCTTCACATAGGACTTGTCCAAGTCACGGTTAAACCATTGTACCGATTAGGCTTAGACATACCTATATGCCTTCTATTAAGAGACAATAGGCTACTAAACTTTGATGATTCATTGTTAGCAATATTACACAATAATCTAGCTAATGGTTCGGTATATTTTAATTGTTATCCTAATTTTTCTGTGGATATTAATGATCAAAACTTTATGGATACCCTAACATTAAATTTTAAAATAAAAACATGAATAGAAAAGCAAATACAAGAGAAATAACCATAATATATAGAGTATATTATATGCTAATGAAAACTACTCTAGCTCCAAAAGAAAAAATAGTAAGTAACAAAGGGGTTACCATGCTTATGGAAGCCAACCACAATCACAATAATATTTCTGTCTCAAAAATGATTAAATGGGATGATGTGTTAGTAAAGGATAATTGACATTTTGACTCATAACGGAGCCAAAAATTGAGGTAGAAAATTCAAATATTGAGCAGGTAATATAATTTCCGGATAGATCTATGGATTTAAAATTTCTAAGATCTCAATCCTTTAGTCATGCTTCTTCAAGTAAAAAGATGTCTTTTTCAAGACCTTAATTTTCAAAAACCCAAGAAGAAAGGAGATAACTCTTGTAGACATAGAGAAAAACTTAAAAGGAGTAGATTTCTCTGAAATAATTCCTAAGGTTGAATATGAACCTAGAATTACCAAAAGAATAAGTCTCACTGCTAGTGAGATGCTAGGAGTAAAAGACTCTTTATGCATTATCAGATCTGATGAGGAGTTCAAATCTGACTTTGAATATTTAGATAAACTCAGGTTAGATCAAGAAAATTTCATAAAAAGGCAATGATATGCAGAAAAATATTCATTAAAGGAAAGGTTATCCTTTAGAAAAAATTGGTGCACTAATATAAAAAGAATGAGATGCAATATAGAGTTCTTTAAATGGTTTGAGTATGCAGGAAAATTGAATGATCAAAAGAAATCATTAAGCATGATCGTTAATAAATGACACACCGAAACTAAGGTGGTAGAATCTATAATTCCCCCATTAGAAGAAATTAGTTTATCAATTGATGGTAGAATTGTTACACCTACACCTTTTAAAATTGATATATACTAGATATCCAAGGTGATCCTAAGAATAAAGTTATAAATAGATTAATTCAACAAAATAATTATGCTAATCAACTACTATATATAGTCTCTACTCAAATCCTTAAGACTGATAATGTAACAACTAGAACATTTTTATGGGATGAACAGGGACCTAGGACACTGGAAACATGCTAAGGGAGGGATAAAATGTGTTGTGAAATACTCTAAGTGTAAAGTTTACTGAAATTGGGTGGCTACTAGTTCGAGGTACCGCTGCAGTGGTGGAATTTTTGCTGCGGCGAGACTGTGGTAGCAGTCAGAGTCCTACTGTGACAAATATGGGAAATAACCACTGGAACTGCCGCAGTGACACTTTGGTCGCTGTAGTGGGTCTGCTGTAGCAGAAATGTGATAGCTACAGTGGATGACGGGAATAAGAAGTGGGTTTTAAGTGGGAATTCTGGGTTATTTTCCATTATTTTCAAAATGTGAGAGACCAAGTTTTGTAGGAAGTTTCTTTTCCAGAGCAGAGAATTATTGCGCTAAGCTGAGTTTGTTATCCCCTAGCCCCTTTAATAGGTGTTGATTATTGTAGAAAGCTTAAGGGGACCCGTTAATGGTGAATTTCTAAACTTAGAGAACCCTAGGTTGATGAACTAGGGATGGATTATAGGATGATTAGGGGTAATTTGGGTTGATGTTTGAAGTGTTTTGATTGCTCCCCAAAAATTAGGTGTGGGGAACGAGGGTTATACAAGAAATTAAACTAGAACCGAGTAGAATTTGGGTTTTACTTTTGAAAACACCCCGAAGGAGAGGGTTTGATATAATTAGACCAATGATTGAAGAATAAGTAATGAATTACTCTTTTTGTGTAGATTTCGAATGATCCGAAGCATTGAGGAAAGGGCAAGACTCCTACTGAGTAGCCGAACCGTTATCTTCAAATTTCGAGGTTGGTTATGGTTAGAGGGATTGACCATGTATAATGACTAGTATGCATATGTAATAATGATATGAGATTGGTCTTCGAATTTCGAGGTTGGTTATGGTTAGAGGGATTGACCCTGTACAATGACTTTTATGCATATGTAATAATGATATGAGATTGGTCTTCAGACATTACCCATTGTTAAATGGTTTATTTGAATAATTAGGAGAGATCATGTTAATATGAGATGATTATGAGCTTTTATTTCAATGTCATTGAATTTTGAAGTGGTATTTCTTTTAAAGAATGGTAAAATGTGAATCGATGATCTATTTCTATGCAAGTGAGGGTGTAATACCCCGGAAGTGCCCAAGACTAGACCCGGGATTTAAAAATGAAAGTTGGCAGAAATTTGGAAAATCATCACAGAATGGTCATGTAACGGATCGTTGGTTCCACAAAAAATCCATAGGAAGTGTCTATGGTGAGGTACAACCAGGTTGCAGTTGGGAGTAACGAGCACGTAACGATCCGTGGTTTGAAGTTACGAGTCATGACTTGTGGTCATGGTGAGGCTGGTCCTTAGCCTAGGAGGAAGTAACGGGTTGTGGGATGACCCCTTGTGAGCAGTAATAGATCGTGGCCATGGGAAGGAGTAAGAGAACCTCCAATCGTGGTGATGGATGGAAACCACGACTTATTGGAAGAAGGAATGAGTCGTGGTGTCGCTCGTAGGAAGGTTCAGGTGCATGTCATCAGGGGGAAACGATGGAGGGTATAACGGACCATCATCTGATGTAACGAATTGTTCTGTCGAGTCGTGGGATGGAATTTGAGAAGGGAAGTTTGGGCAGTGGATGCAAAGGATGGATACCACGAGTCGTGGTATCCAGGCACAACATGTTGGATCATCCGTTGTCACCAGTAGTTCAGAATTTTCAAGGAATTCATTAAGGGTATTTTCATCATTCCTAAGTCCTAGGGTCCTAAACTACGTCGTTTAAGGCTCAAATGCAGTGTTTTATGAGGGAAAAATCTATCGTAGGCTCATTCATATCCATGCATGCATGTTGAAGGGGTTTAGGAGGTGATCAAGTAAGAGTTCTTCAAGCCTTCCTTCAATCTTTGATTGAGATTTCAATGAGTGGTAAAATCTGACCTTCCCCAGGTATGTAGGGTTATGAATAGGTGAATCCGTTCACACCCATTCCCAATTTATATCTAATTCATGAAAATTCCTATGATGATTCTATGGGGTTTTAACCCAATGTATGAAATTCCTAATTCTCTACATNCAATGTATGAAATTCCTAATTCTCTACATGGGTATGGTTTAAATGTATTTCTACTGTTGAATTATGATTCATGGGAAAGTTTTACATTATTTTCATTAAAATCATGTTTCAAGCTTTCTAAATTTAAAATGCCCATTCATGAGAAATTTTTGAAAGTTAAGATTTATGATGAATGTTCATGTATGATGAAGTATTAATAATGAAAGGCATGTTTCAAGTTACCCATGTTTATGACCACGTCTTCAAGAGAATTGATTATTTTCAAGTATGTTAAAGTATTGGGAAATGCTCACATGTTCAAGTATAATTTATGATTTATGATATGGATTTCATGATTGATCGATTTATGATGTTGGCCGATTTACGGGCCCTTGATTCATGGCTAAACATGTATGAGAAGGGGATCAATGATGTTAAATATTTATTTGTCCATGAATCTTATGAACGATGTTTATGATTTACGTACGAGCCTAATGTGCATGTTTTTGGGAGCAGTGTCTAGCACTGAGTAGCCTGATGTTCAAAGGGCTATGCTGGTGTCTCATATCGTTGGTCCGTGAAGGGTTTCGCCTCCATCGCTTCAGCGTTGACCAAGTTGACGCAAAAGGATGTACCTTTCCAGTGGTTAGAGGAATGTGAAGAAAGTTTTCAAAAACTCAAGACTCTACTAACCATAGCACCTATCCTGGTGTTACCAGTGGAAGGTAAAGACTTTGTTGTTATTGTGAGGCCTCACAGTCTGGGTTGGATGCCGTGTTAATGTAGGAAGGGAAGGTTATTGCTTATACCTTGAGACAATTGAAGGTGCATGAGAAGAATTACCCCGCGCATGACCTGGAGTTAGCAGCAGTGGTGTTTGCCCTGACAATTTAGAGACACTATCTGTATGGAGCTCGATGTGAGGTATTCACGGATCATCGCAGCTTGCAGTATGTATTCTCCCAGAAAGATCTCAATTTGAGGCAGAGAAGATGGGTGGAGCTGCTTAAGGATTATGATATCACTATCATGTACCATCCGGGGAAGGCCAATGTTGTGGAAGACGCGTTGAGTCGGAAGACAATGAGCATGGGTAGTTTAGCTTGCTTGGAAGCTACTCAGCAGCCGATGGCTAGAGAAGTTCAGACTTTGGCAAATAGTTTGGTGAGATTGTCGCTGAAGAAAATCGGTGGGATACTAGCCAACATGGAGGCTAAATCCTCACTGCTAGAGGAAATCAAAGCAAGACAGTTTGAGGAAGAAAAACTGGTTAAGATTCGAGATAAGATTTTGCAGGGAGAAGCCAAAGAAGCAGTGTTAGATGATGAAGGGGTCCTGAGAATAAAGGGTGTGTGTGTGTGTGTGTGTTCCCTGATTTGGCAAGCTAATTAAAACTCTTTTGGAAGAAGATCACAACTCGAGGTACTCTATTCACCCCGGAGTCACCAAGATGTACCACGATCTGAAACAACACTATTGGTGGGGTCAAATGAAAAGGGATATTATGGACTATGTTTCTCAGTATTTGCATTGTCAGCAGGTGAAGTACGAGCACCAAAAGCCTAGGGAAGTACTTCAGGGAATTCCTATTCCTGAGTGGAATTGGAAGAGAATAGCAATGGACGTCGTGGTGGGTCTTCCCAAGACTTTGCGGAAATTTTATTCAATTTGGGTCATTGTGGACAGATTGACCAAGTTGTCTCATTTATTGCCAGTCCAGGTGACTTACGTGAAAGAAGTGATTTGGCTACATCTGTGCCTGTTCCAATTGTATCAGACAGGGGCACTCAGTTCACTTCTCATTTTTGGAGGACCTACAGACTGAGTCGGGTACGAGGTTGGACTTGAGCACAGCCTTCCACCCTTGGACAGATTGACAGTAAGAAAAGAGTATGCAGGTATTGGAGGACATGCTCCGGGTTTGTGTAATAGACTTTGGAGGCCATTGGGACAAATTCTTACCCTTGATAGAGTTCGCCTACAACAACAACTATCACTCAAGCATTGGCATGGCGCCATTTGAGGATTTGTATAGGACAAAGTGTAGGTATCCAATTAATTGGTTTGATGCATTTGAAGTGAGACCCTGGGGAACTGATTTCCGAAGGTAGTCTGTGGAAAAAGTTTGAATAATTCAGGACCGTTTGGTAACTACTCAGAGTAGACAGAAGTAGTACGCTGACAAGAAGGTAAGGAATATGGAGTTCATGGAGGGAGAGCAAGCACTGCTAAAGGTGTCTCCATGAAGGGGGTGATGAGGTTTGGAAAGCAGGGCAAGCTTAGCCCGAGGTACTATCATGACCCGAACGGAGCCCTGGATCATAGACATAGGACAAGGGACCCCGAGAGACCCCAAGTCGACCCACGGCATAGGCATTAAACTAACTCATTCAATAAACAATAAGAAAACATAATTATAACTCAGTGGAAATCTCATACAACATCACATAAGAATAATATCCGAAGTTATACATACATAAGTCCGAGAGCCTTTAGTCTAGATGTGTTGATGGGACAAGACCCCAACTAACTCCACAAAACATGAAATTGAAATACGACATGAAACTGAAAGTCTAGTCCTCGAAAGATGAGGACTCACCACTCACGCAGGTGCTAACTCTGATAAGCGATTACGAACGGGGCTGAACTTGGGAAATGGATCCTACATCATGAAATGATGCAACATAGAAAATATGCGGTCAGTACGTGGAATGTACTGAGTATGCAAGGTATGTAAAACCGCTTTAGTAAAGTAAATCATTTAAAACATTTCATGCATATCATACGTTTTCAACTTGAGAGGAAGGGCGTACATGCATTCATTCTGAAATTGCAATCTTATCAAAACATAACCATGCTTAGCGTAGTTCTGAAGCATAGGGTGATCGACCCTTAACCCGCTCGGTGCTAGACTCTTCTCCCAAAAACATGCAATGCTCTACATCGTATATAATGAAGCTCAACATCGTCTAATGATGAAGCTCAACACCGTCTAGTGACGAAGCTCAATATGAAATCATGCATAACTCAACATCGTATGAAATGAAGCTCAACAATGTCTATTGACAAATCTCATAATGAAATCGCATAGACTCGACATCATATAAAAATGAAGCTCAACATTTCCCTTTCACAAAGCTCAATAATGACATACATATCGATTATGAATTCATGCATATGAGAAGCTTTATTTTGAAAATACCACAAGCTCAATCATAGGTGGGAGCATCTACTCCAAATCATGTGGTAAGCACGTGTAGAAATATTTACTCAACATACCACAAGCTAGAATTTATAATAAAAATAGGGCAAGTTCACTTCAAACAATATGGTAAGCTTATGTCGGGAAAATCATCACTTTAAATCAACATGTGGGCATCACCCAAAGCTCTATCATACTCGGATCTAATCAATTCATTTTGAAAAAACATAGTCATGGGTAGTTTTAGAAACATGCTTTTCATCATTAAATTTCATCATCATTATACATTCACCATCATTATCTTCTTTCATGAACTTCTCATCCATGGGCATTCAATTTCATAATTCTGAAATCACTATTTGGATTGAAAACAATTTAAAATCTGCCCAAGCTTCACAATTCATCATTATAAATATAATGTAATCATGCCCATGTATAGAGATTGAAGAATTATGCAATTGGGTAAAATCCCATACTTGATCATAGGCAATTCATCATATTTTTATAGAAGTTGGGCATGGGTGTGGAAGGAAGCACCCACACATAGCCTTACATACCCGGGAATGGTGAATTCTAACACCCTCTAATTGCCCAGCTGAGATTCCAATGGAAACCTTCAAAACTTGCTCTAAATCCTCCCTTCAAGCTCTCAAGTTTGCATGCATGGAAATGAACTAGCCTACAATAGGTTTTCCCCTCTTAAAACCCTGTAAAACGAGCCTTAAACGATGTAGTATAGGCCCCTGGTATTTAGGAATTATGGAAAAGCCCTTACTAAAATCGCTGGAATTAACTATCACGGGGTCCTAACGAACAACCTGATGACTCGTCGCTACTGGCCACGACTCGTCATGGGACCCGTTAAGTACACTAGATAGCTGATCACTTAGGGCTCATAATGGGGGACTTAATGACTAATTCCTCGAGACCACGACTCGCGGTCACCTTCCATCATGTACACTGACTTAGCATTTAATAAAATCCACTTTGCTTAATTACGAGTCACCTCCCGAGTCTTTGGGACAGACCACGACTCGTGGGGTCTCTTCTGTTAGGTACATTGATCCCTTCTTTTTCTGTTCCTCCTCCCTCACCTTACGGCTGACCTAACGACTCGTGGGGTCTGACCATGAGTTGTTGCCACGCCCATGGGGACCCCATCATCTAGGCTTCCCAACTCTACACTGGCCTTCCCCACGAGTCACCGGACGACTCGTGGGCTATCCTCACGAGTCGTCCCATGACTCGTCCTGTTCCTGCAACATCAATTTCACAATTTTCCCATTTCAACTCCCAGGTCCGATCTTTGAGCTCTCGGGGTATAAAAATATCTCCCCCTTGGGGAAATTCATCCTCAAATGTTAGAAACTAGCAGAAAGAAACAAGAAATCCTTATATGCAAACACTGATTATTAAAATAAAAAAATGACGGAATGACTACCTCCAAAAAAAACTACATAGTTGTACTGAATACAGGCATCACATACATTTATCATAACATGATTCAAACTTGCACACATGAACTGAACATGGAAACTTATCAGATAATTAGGCAAAAAACTGTTACCTCAAACTAAAACTGAACCGGTAGGGAACAAGTGGGGATATCTAGCCATCATAGCCTCTTCGGCTTCCCACGAAGCTCCCTCAACATGCTGGTTTCTCCACAACACTTCACCGAAGCTACTTCTTTATTCCTTAGCCTACGAACCTGAAGTTTCCTCATAACTGAGGCTATCTCCTACACCAACACTCTCTACCGGGACAACTAAAGATGGATCACACAAGCACATTTTCAAGAGCGATACATGAAAGACGGGATGAAATGAAGATAACTCTGACGGCAAGTCCAACTCATACGCTACCTTACCAACTCTTCTCATAACCTGGTAGGGACCAATATAGCGGGGACTTTGTTTTTCATTCTTTCTAAGCCGCATGACTCCCTTCATGGGAGATACCTTTAGAAATACCCAATCGTCCACCTCAAACTCCAAATCCCTTCTTCTCACATCTGTATATGACTTTTGACGATTCCGAGCAATTTTCAGCCAATCCCTTTGTTATACCCCGAGAACCCAAGGATCAGACTCGGGAGTCAAAACAAACTGAAACTGGAAATTCACACCAGGTCACAAAACGACCCGTGAGGTGGGTCATGAGGAGTGACCACGAGTTGTGAAGTGACTCGTGGTCAAGAAGGACACAACTAAGTTTTGGGGTAAGACCACGGGCATGACCACGAGTCGTGGTTAGGCCACACGACTCGTTAGATCTCCCGTGGCCTAGGTGGACTATGTTTGAAAAGTGGGAAAGGTCAGTGAAGACCACGGATGGTGACCACGAGTTGTGGTCAGACCTCACGACTCGTGAGGTGACCCGTGGCTTGGATTGCATTGTTGATCAAAGTTTTGGGCAGTAGGGATCATGGGTGGTGACCACAAGTCATGGTCAGCCACTACGATTCGTGGGGCCCCTCTTGGGTCTCCTGAGGAGTTTGGGCAGTGAGAATGACGGATTCAGGCCATGAGTCGTGCCCCCTGGCAACGACTCGTGAGGTCCCTCATGGGGACTGGCAACCATAAAATTCCTCGTAATTCCTAAACTCCTAAGGCCAAAACTATGTCATTTTAAGGTCTGAATAGGGTCTTTTAAGGGGGATTAGTCAATGTTAAGACTCATTCATGCAGGCAAGAGTATAGAGAGGAGTCTAGAAGGTGATTCAAGGTGTTCTTCCCCAATTTCTCTAAATTACATCTGGGGCTTTCAAGGGAGATTAAGAATCAAGTGTTTCCAGGTATGTAAGGTCATCAATGGGTGGTTCCTTCCACACCCATGATCCTACTCTATGACTTTACTTATAAATTATCAAAAACTCATGGGTTTTTGTAATTAATTTGTATAAAAGTAAATGATTTAATTCTGGGTGTTGTGATTTTGAAATCTTATCATAATCTACTGATTTTGATCATCTTTTGGGATTTAAATTGATTTTAATATTATTGATTTTGAATTTCTAAACAATTAAGCTTGTCTATGCATGCCCCGTGATGAATCGATTTATGATCCATTGGTGTTTTGATAAGCCCAGCATGAATTATGAATTTATTTATGAATTTATTATGTTATCTACTACGAACTTATGAATTTCAATCTAGATGCATGATCTACAAGTATGTACGAATTTTATCAATCATGAATTATGTTTTTGGCCGACCCACGGGCCTCAAGTCATGGGTAGTTCACGTATGTTCAAGCATGTTTACGATTATTATGATTTAACTAGACCATGAACTCATGTATGCATTATTATGAGAACTATATATATTTTGGGAGTAGTATCGAACACCAAGTAGGTTTGGAGCCCAGGTTAAGCCCCGGATCTCATGAACTACGTGCCACCGTAGGTATGTTGGGACCCTTTCATGTTCGTCCCTGTCCCAAATGGCCCTTTTCATGTGTGATCACTCCCTTCATGTTTCCTACCCTTGGATAGGTACGAACACCCCCCGACTAGGGTTACAAGTCGGGCTTCATGTGTGCTCATATGGGGTATGTCGGTTAAGAGAA
>JACEIK010004209.1:98024-137939 GCA_018107945.1 Datura stramonium | reverse complement strand
ATCTTCGTCCCTTGCAGACGGCATGCCGGTCCGTAGAGCGACGTATCCTTTCCCCTGGCGGGCGGCGACATAGCTATTAACCCTGGGGTGGTTGCAGAAGCTATATAGGTATAATCAAGCCCAAAGCAATATATTTACGAGTCTCAACTGACAACAAAAACTAAATGTGATAACATACTCCTTACATGCTCTACTGGGATTCATACTGGACTACTATGCTGAAGAAACTAACTTGCCGAAAGAAAATTCCTTAACATACCTCGTTCGTTGTTTATCGATTAACTGGAGAGCTCCAATTAGTATTCAATAGCTCTTCTCAACTGAAATCGTGTTACTAGAAAGATAGGACTAGTTTTAACACTAATGTCTGCAAAAAGGAAAACTTTATATATAAATATTAACTATATTCCAACTTAACGGAACACGGTCGAAACCTCGTTATTTCTTGAAAATCTAGAAGGGAGAAATGCTTACTTTAAACCTGGGATCATGTTGACACTAGTTTTGAGAAATTCCAACAACTTTGGCTCAGCGGGACGATAATTCGTCGGGAGAATTTCACGAAACTAACTCCGTAGAAATGCTCCCTGCAGCCTTATACTTCGATACCCGAAGTTAATTTGGATTTGGCCGGCGTTTAGCGGCGTAATCGGATGAAAATTAAAAGTTTTCCTGCATCCTTACCTTTTCTGGTCGAAGTTATATGAGTAAATAACATGAAATCTAAGGGTGAGGCCTATATATACTTGAGGAAGTATACAAGGCAACGTGGCACGATGCCCATCGTGCTGATTCTGCTCCTTGCCACGTTGCTAACGCAGAGGAGCTGCTCTGTTCCACTTTGCCCCTCTAGGCATCTTGGTTTTGCCTCCTCTCGCGAAATCACGACTTGGCACTCGTTTGGCCTTTCCCCGGGCCTTCTCCTCATACGTATGGCACTCTAAAACTCTCAACCAACATACGAATAGGCCGACTAAATGTTAGAAACTTTTGGGGTGTAACATCAGTATAGTAGAAATATGCTTTACCAGGGTTTGATTGGTCACTTGTGATCTGAAGTACCGTGTCCTGTTCGGGGTGTGAAATCGAGTCATGACATTTCTAAATAGTTTGAATAAGAGTTTAAATTGTACAATCAATCTAACAAGTCCCTATGGGTACGATATCTGGACATAACTATTCAATATTACCTGATGACCGTGTACACTTGTGTGTGCGTTTGGATGCATCAATACACCATAAGTTGACAAACAATAGCAGAGCTCACTACTATACAAGGTAATCTAATTAGGTTATTTCTAAGTAATCCATTATTTTCCCGTACCAATGTTGAGAGGGGCACGATGAGTTTTAAGACTATGTAGTAGAAATGTTTGCCTAATCTACAAAGTGTAGGAGAAAACTTTTGTTCTTTTATAAGGTAAATAAATTTTATTAAAGCAAGTACCAAGGTGGTACTGCAAAATAAGAAGTCACGAAATTTCTAAGGTCACAATATAGTGATAACTACAATCATCTCAATGAATCTAAGAAGTCTAAAACATGTGATAAATCTTCAACCGTCCTCTCTTTATACCATGTGAGAAATCTTCAACCATCCTATCTTTATACCAGCAAAACAGATTCTCTAGAGTAAAAAAATTTCATTTCATTTATGGGCTTTTAGTTCATTTATTAGTCATAATGACTCGGATTTCTAAAGCTACTTCACGCAAACACTTTAAAAAAGAATCAACAAACAAGCAAGATTAGCTATAATAATAATAATAGGAATGAAAAGAATATAATGTAGTTATTAAAGAGGAAATGAGTAAGCAAAATGATATTGAAATGCACAAATCACTTATCTTACCAAATGTTGGGGATTAGCAATAATTGCATCTGCTTTGAAGGGTACCGCAGTATCCATATCAGGTTCTTTACATGATAGAAGTAGAGAATTTATAATATCCTTCAACTTACTTGTAACACCCTAGAAGTTCCTTAGACCAAACCCAAGACTTGAAATAAAAAATCAGAAAGAAACTAGAAATTTTTTGTCTAAGAATGACTCAACTAATTAGTCATTGTCAAGAAAAATGACCCGTCAAGAGAGTCATTTTCAGTTTTGCAAATTTTCTCTCAGGTACCAAGGAGATATAGAATGTGAAGTAACAAGTCATCCTGTTGCTCATTGTAACCTAGTCCAGAAAACCTATCAAATCTTTGTTCCGAATGATGTGCCAGAAGATGAATCGTTGTTTGAGGTAATGACTCGTCCTATGTATGAATTGAATGAAATCCATAAATAGGTTAAAATGATCCTAGTGACAATGGATGGAAACAATGACCAGTTGTTTCGAATAACGGGTCGTTTTGTCCGTTCGTTGGGGAATTTCAAGAAATTATTCAAAACCCTTCTAGTGACCACAACTGGATTGAACGACCTGTTGTTTCATCTAATGGATCGTCCTTTCCATCAATTAATCGAAATCCAGAGACTGAGTTTTCAAGACGAAGGACCAACGAATGGTCCCAATGAGTCATGGTCACCACGAACAACTCATTGTGTGACCCATTGAGTCGGTACAGACCGTTTTTCAGACCTTTTCTCAAAGGAATTTTTGTAACATCCCATTATTTTATATCCCAAGCTACAACATTTTGGGATTTATTTGTAGAGGGATTTAGAGGAATAGTCGACTCCCACTCCCCATTCTATCCTAAACACGCAGAGTTTTTCCGTAAGAACTTAAACGGTCTTTTCCAAGCAAGAACTAGCACTTCTTTTCTCCCTAAAATTTTCACGTGCTTTTCACAAGGGTTCTTCTACATATATATGGGATTTCAACATGGGATATCCTATCACCCTTGTTTCCTAAAAGCTTTCAGAAAACGTTGATATCTCAGTCCCATAGAAAATCTTGTCTTAGGATTTTGTTTAGTTATAAATTCCCTTGTTACATCAATGTTCTCAAGTCTCTTGTGATTTCTAGTATGTGATATTCATGGTTTTACAAATTTAGTTTCAAATGATGCTTTTATGATAGATTTCCACAGGATCCAAGTTTAGCTATATAAACATGTATTTTTTTCTATATGGATTCGAGTTAGCATGAATTCATATTTCAGTCTTCGTGATTATATCATGATTTCAATATACAGATGTTGACAGCATAATCAGTATTATCAGGTTCTTATGCTCTGAGAATACAAGCAGATAAAGTTTCTGACTTAGCTTTAAGAATACCAGTTTTTGAGCTATATATAAATTATTGGTAAACTCATTAATCGGGATTAGCTCTTAGCACCGAGCTTATCCAAGGTTCAGCACGCCAGGAGCTCAAACTATGTGCTACTGTAGGTTATTAGACCGAATGCGCATCAGTTTCTAGTGATCACATCAGTCATGCCTTTATATCCATGAAAGGTATATTGGGTCCTATCAATGTGGCATATATATAAAACTCCATGGTTAGTTCCTGTGGTTATATGTCAATTAATAGACTCTCCCATCATTCAGTATAGTTACAGTCTCAATCACAATTACAAAACTCAGTTTTTAGTACATGTACATGACTCTTAAATTAGTCTTTACTGTACTTTATTATGCATTGTCAGACTACTACTTCATATTGATATTTATGTATTTTATTAAGGGTCATGATACTTCAGTTCAGTTATGCATTTTAGCAAAAAATTTCGCATTATCATTATGTTCTATTTGTATTTCAGTCGCATATCTCATATACTTAGTACATTCAAAGTACTGACCGCATATTTCTTGTGCTATATCATTTTATGATTTAGGCTTAGGCTCTCAGACTCTGCAGCGGGTTTAGCTTCTCATTCAGTCTTATTACAGTAGAGTCCTATTGGTGAGTCCTCATCTTCCGAGGACCAGAGTCTTCATGTCCAGTATTTGTCATTCTCAGTTTTTGGTTGCAGACATTAGAGTTAGCTAAGGTTTGTCCCAACAACTCATTAGTTTCTTTTAGAAGGCTTCCAGACAGACTATGTTTGTTTCATCTTGAGTTCAGTTTTTTAATTAAACTCCAGTATCTTATCATATGTTCCACGTTTATTCAAGTATTTTGGTATTTTATTAATAATTCTTCCACTTAATATTCTTTTATAGTAGTTTAGCAATTATAGAATTATGATATGCCATGGGTTTACTTGGGGTCACTTGTGATCCTAAATACCATGCAGGTCCTAGGTTTAGAGTGTCTTAGGATGTATGAAAGCCGCGTCAAGTAGATTTTTCTTATTGGTGTGAAGCGCGCCATACTTCTGAGGAAGAGGCTACGAGGTGTTTTTCGGAAAATCCCCTTTCTTCATGATTCTTATCGTGCGTAGAGTTTTAACCTCTAAAATGTCCTTCTAACACGTGCTCTACCATTTTCAATTGACAATGCCTCCTTAAAAAGGAAATGGAAAGAGGAACGATAATGCTAACCAGCTAGCCCCACCAGCTCTAGCAGCCCTCAAGACGATCAGGTGTCACATGCAGTGTTACAGGCTGCTATCCAAATGCTAGTTCAAGAAATGACCAGCCAGGTCAACCAGCAGGTCATCGCACCTGTCAGTGCTTATGGGTGTACAGCTACTGCCAAAGTCTGAGATCTTACTCGAATGAATCCCTCAACATTTCACGGGTCTAAAGTAGATGAGGACCCGCAAATGTTCACTGATAAGGTTCAGAAGATCACCCCAATCATAGGTGTTACCTCTGTCGAAAGTGTAGATTTGGCTGCCTATCAATTGAAAGGGGTCGCACAGATATGATATAAGTAGTGGAAAGAAGGAAGGCGGAATGGTGCAGGTCCGGTGGAGTGGAACGAGTTTATGACCGCGTTCTTGGACAGATTCTCCCCCATGAGTTGAGGGAAGCTAAGGCCACTGAGTTGGTGAATTTGAAGAAAAATTACATAGTAGTTCAAAACTATGCCTTGAAGTTCACCCAATGTCACGACTCGATCTAGGACCCCCGATCGAGACACGGGACCTAGAAACATTAACGACTCCAAGTCGACCCATGGCATAAGCATAACAACTAAAGAGAATACATAGAGAGGAATCTAATAACAAAAATATGAATAAGCAGAAGTCTGAATAACATTGCAATCATAAACAGAGTCAAGATTCAATAAAGATAAAAATTCTACATAATGTCTAGAAAGCCTCCAAACTGTCTGATGAACTGATGGGACAACAGTCCAACTAGCTCATTAAAGTCTGAATCTGAATATAACATAACTCAACACTAGACTGAAGATCCTCGAAAGATTAGACTCAAAAATGATGGGAAATTGAGCTAAGCTGTGGGAGCTGGACTAACGGCAGAACTAAGTCTGATCATCCGTACCTGTATCATGAAATGATATGGCATATGGTATGCGGTCAGTACTTTTAATGTACTTAGTATGTAGAGTAAGTAAAACATGTTGAGTAACTGTAATTGAAAATCATGCATATAAACATAAATCATAATATCATGAGAGTAAGGACTGTATGCTAAAATCTGAATCTGAAACATGTATAGTCGTAAGCTGAATATCATATATGAATAGAATGAGCCAAAGCTAAAATAGCAATCATATGACTTGTCATACATGAAATCATAAGTAAAAGCTTGTAACTGATCATTGGGCTTGCTGTAAAACATAATATTATATGTAATGAACATGAATAACTGAAATCGTGAGGAAAAATGGGAGACTCATCATAACCAACAACCACCATGTATGAGCTCATGATGATCCCATGTCTTGCCCACATGGAGGAGAGCCATGGCAAGGACGCTCTAAGGGTGCCCTCATAACACAAACATGTCTCAAAAAACAATAATCACGTATAGCAAGCATGTTTGATCTGAAAATACTATCTGTATTTTGATTTCTTATTTTGAACTCTTTTCTGCTTTAAACTGATTCTCATACTGAACTATACTGTATCTGAGATATCATCTGACTATCTGATATTGCTTTACTAACTTTCATTCTGAATATATATCTTAATATTATAAAACATGCTTGCTAGATTCATCTTTGGACTCAATTCTCGACTTCGAATTCTTTCTTCTATAGTTCAGCTATTTGCCATACTGGATTACTAACTTGCCCGAAGGGGTGGCTTTACATACGTTCGCTTCAGTTTCCCGACTAACTGGCGTAGCTCGGTCAATACTTCTGCTATTTCTCCTAAGCGCATTCATATATAGATCAATTAGAACTAAATACGCTAATATTACCGGAAGAAAATATCACTTTTAATATATATATAGCCCAAACTTTATCTTATCAAAAAATGGTTGAAAACTCGTTATTTTCCGAAAGTCCAGAAGGGAGAAATACTCACTTTAGGGATAGGAGTATATTAACACTAATTTGGAGTAATTCCACTTACCTTAGCTCGGTAGGACGATGATTCGCCGGCCGAATTTCATGAAACTAAATCCATAGGAATGCTCGTTGCTGCTTAATACTTCGGTATACGGAGTTAATTTAATTTGGACCGCTTTTAACGGCGTTTCGGATGAATATTATAAGGAATCCTCGTTCTCCTTTGTTTTACTTCACGTTCTCTGGAAATTGATATGATGAAATGGTAAAAACCGAAGTTGGAGGCTTTATATAGTTGGGACCTAAGTAATTCGTCGAATACGATTTATAAGTACATTCGTCGAATGCGATTTATATATATCGCATTTCCTTGCGACGCTGCCGACGGTGCTTATCCGGTCTCTCCCGGGCCCTTTTCTCGCCGTATGGCATTCTAAACCTCTTAATCAACATCTGCCCGAATAGGCCATCTACATGTTAAGAATTTACGGGATGTAACAATCCATCCCTCTCTTTTCTTATATATACATCTACAACCAATGGGTTTTACTTGTAGGTGGTTCTACAAGATCCCGGACTTGGTGGGTAATACATATACTCCATTCGGAATTTCATAAGACTATCCATTTTCAGCACTATATCTTGTAGTGCTTCGGCGTAACTAAGGGTTACGTATTGGCTCTTCGGGATTCTATCATAAGATTCTCCCAAGAGCGCAAATCGAATGGGTTTTCTAATAACTCTCCCACTACGACGACTCACTAGAAGATCATTAATTTGATCTTGCGCTGGAACCACAACATCACTTTCGGAACTAAATCGTTATCACGAACTTCTTCCCCAAGCACGGGCTACTCGAAAGTGCGGAAGCTGGTCAACATTGCTCGCACTATCTTGAGGTAGTGAGATGTCTGACCTTTGCACTTGCGCCTCCCATTACCTATTGACATCTCTCCCACTATGATAATGAAGTGGCATGTCAATACTTTCTTGTGGGATTTGTTCTTGAGATACATCAGTTGTTATTCCATTGTTCAATTCTTGTAAAGAGAGTTTACTTCTCGGAACATGGTTTATTAAATAGTCCTCTTACAGCTTGGCATTTGTTGTAGTAATGACCTTCTTTTCTTTAGGACAATATAAAAAACCACCTTTCGTCCCTTTTGGATATCCAACGAAGACACATACTTGGCTCCTTGATTCCAACTTATTAGTTTTCCCTTTAGCATTAAAAATTTGGACAGCCCCATACCAGAATGTGTCTTGGGCAGAGCTTTGTCAGTCCACAATGGAGTTAAAGGTACTGATTTGGAAGGAACCAAGTTCAATAGGTAGTTTGTCGTGTCTAATGCATATATCAAAAAGGAAGAAGGAAAATCCGAATAACTCAACATTGATCTTACCATTTTCTAAAGAGTTTTGTTTCTCTCTGCCTGACCATTTTGTTGTTGTGTTCCTGGAGCAGATAATTGAGATGTAATTCCACAATATGATAAGTATTTAATGGATTCAGCAGAAAGATATTCACCACCACGATCAGATCGTAATGATTTAATATGTTTATCATGTCGCTTTTCATTGCACTTCCTTAAATTCTTTGAACTTATCAAAGAATTCAGATTTACGAAAGCAACGGGTAAACATATCCATATTTAGAGTAGTCATCTGTGAAGGTCACAAAATACTCAAAACCACCTCTTGCTTGTATACTCATAAGACCATACAAATCAGAGTGAATTAATTCCAACTTATCTTTAGCTCTATTTCCTTTAGAAAGGAAAAGGTCCTTTAGTCATTTTCCTTCAAAAAAGATTCTGAGTTGGCAATTGCCTCCAATTTCAATGAACTCAAAGGTCCATCAGAGACCAACCTTAAAATCCTATTTAGATTTATATGACCTAGACACAAGTTCCATAAGTAAGTTTGACTCAATTCAGAAACATGTTTTCTTTTATTTGACCAGTTAATGTTATTTAGTTCCTTTGGTTATAGAAAGTTAGGAGGTGTTTCAACCACAAATAGATCATGCACTCTAGCAGTATAGATCAAAAATGCTTGTTAAATTTGATAGCAATGAGAATTGTGCAAAATATATATTATAACCAACATCCATCAATTTTGGCTTGAAGAAAATTCCTTCTAATGAAGGTACATAAAAGAACATCTTTTAAAACTAAAAAACTCTAGAACTACTAAAATAAATACTAATATCTCCTAAGGCTAAGGTCGGTGCTGGTTTGCCATTGTCTCATGAAAAATGCAAATTTCGTTCTCCTTAGTAGTCGTGTTTCCCAAGGAACCCACCGCAAAGTGCATACATGATTAGTGGCTCTTGAATCTACAACCCATAGCATCGTAGAATCCAGTCCTTCAAACAAGTTTCAACGAAATTTAAGTAAAAGAATTACCTTTTTGTTCAATTTAGCGGTGGTGAACATTGCTTCTTGTGATGCCTAAGTTTCTTGCAATGATAGCACTTGCCTTTTGGCTTAGCGACACCACCATTTACAATTCCAAATGCCTTGCGAGGTCTCTTCTTTTTCTGTCCATCTTTCGGCTTAGAAGAAGGAGTTCTCTCAACATTCAATGCCACAACGAGGAGTTTCTTTGTTTGATCATGGACTCGGCTAGTTTGCAGCTCATTCAACTTAATTTCTCTAGAGACATATCCATCTTTCATGTTATAGTTCAAGCAAAATTGTTGAAAACTGTCGATAAAGTCTGCATGATCATCTAAACTTGAGATTCCTTATCAATCTTAGCTCCAAGGATTTCCAGTTCGTTAAGAAGACCAATAATTTTAAGAACATGGTCCCTCACGGACGAACCTTCAACCATCTTAGGGTTTAAAAGGGATTTCATGGCTGTCTGCTTTGCAACACGATTATTCTCACCGAACATCTCTTTGAAACTCAAGCATATCGTAAACGATTTCATGGACTCTTTGTTGATGTTGTAAAACATTCGATATTGAGGAAAGAATGTAACATCGCATCATCTCATCAACCTTAACCCATTTTTCATGGGCTTTGATTTGGTCTATGGTGTCATTCACAGGTTTTTCAGGACAATCCTCAACCAACACAAAATTATACCCTTCAGCAGTTAGGAGAATATCCAGATTTCTTTTCCAGTCAACATAATTCGGGCCCTCTAACTTGTTTTCTTTTAAAATAGAGGCGAGAGAATTGAACGAAGTCATTATTAATCTGGGAGGTAAAAGATATATCAAATAGATCATTAAGCATGATACAAGAATATTTAAATTCATGTAAATACATAACACATACAACCATCATATTAAATAGCTAGATTCGATAGGAAAACTTAACCATTCATGCAAACTATATGAGTTATGAGAGATATTTACCCCACAAATCAAAACAGAACTAACTCAGTTGGAGAGTAAACTACATATTTAAGATAGATAAATATCCAATAATGTAAATCTCTGTTCCATCGAACCAACATGTAACTCAGTTGGAGAGTTAATACAAGTTTTCAAAAATAGGAGATAAGAAAACACAGTAATCCCGTAATGAATCTATCCGATAGGGAAAGAAGACCAATGTCAACAAGTAAACTCATTACATTACTGTTATGTACCAATGGAGACCATAAGGATTGAGCCCTAACAACACTAGTTGTAAAAAACTAATTTTTTTCTCAATTTTTTATTTTTCAAAAAATAGAAAAATGCCCCAAAACCCATCAAAACGACTTCGAATGGCCAAAAAATGACGTTTATCACAACTTAGTAGTGAGTATTTCTCAGTGGGTCATTTCCGATGAAACTACAAAATTTCAGGTCATTCGGAGTTCGTCAAAATTTGAAAAACTCCAATACCGACCAAAACTGGTAGTCATGCACGCTTTGGCAGGGGCAAGCGCGTGCTTGGGCAGCATCCTGCGCGCGACTGGGCAGTGCCCGCGCGCGACTCGGCCGTGCCTCGTGCAACCCGACAGCTTAAGAATTTTCTTGTTCGTTTCACAAGACATATCATAAATTGTTTATAAAATAGTTTTTCAAACACAAAAATCATTAAAGCACTAATTTTCATCTATATACGATTCATTCATTCATGCCAAAAAGACAATATATAAAATAATCTTTTTCATGAAATTTTCAAATTATCTACGTAGATGTAAGTCGGCTCGTGATGCCAATTGTTAGAACATGCGCAATGGAAGCAAGTATAAATAGGATCAACAATCTTACATGAATCACTAGATAACAACGATGAAATAGGTTAGGAAATACCAACCTCTTGAAGCTTTCACACAACGCGTCCAACTCGCTCTCCAGGTCTGCAATCTTCTACTATGTCCTCAATAATCTCCGAGTGGGGAATACTTGTGTGGGCAAGTACTGCTTCTCAGAAAAAGTGGTGTTTTTTCAAGAAGAAAAAAATCCTATTTATAATCAAGTTTTTAGGGATTAAAACCCTAATCCCAAAACGTATAGGATTCCTTATTTCCTTGCACATCTACACGTTTTTTAAGGGTGTAAAACCCAAACGTGTACTTCTTACCTTTTATGAAGTTGTCCAAAATCTTGTAGGATTTTACTACTTCAAGAAAACAAGTTTCTTTCTTTTCCAAGTTCTTTAATTAATGAGGCATAGAAGGGACCACAAATTTAATTAGTAAGACTTCCAATTATGGTATTAATTCAAAATAATGAATGAATTAATCGACCATAATAAATCACAGATTATTGCACTAAAAATCCATAATTGAACTCCTCGGTATAATTTAAAAATCAATCATTAAATTCTTATTTAACTCCCAATGTTAAGATTACAGATACCATCCAATCAAATTAAATTTTTGACTATTTAATTCATTGATCAATTTAATCCTTTATTCAAACGCTTAACTTATTTCATTTGACGGATACAGAATCCACCTGTAGGGTTTTCACATGAAAACTTATAAGCAATCATAAAGGGGTATCATCAATGTCAAGGTCGAGACATGGATTCCATCAACTAACTATTATTTCACAAATATCATTTGTCATCATCGAACCTATTGGTAATATTTTAACTCGCGAAAGAGTTTCACCTTTTGATAGATCAAAACAACAAGAAAATGACATTGATCATAATAGTTATATAAAGATTACGAGTATAAATGCATTTAATGATCTAGAGAATTTATTTTACTAAGTCAGACAAAAACTATTCTCTACTTGGTCCGTTCAATACATACAAAATGTACTAGCACAAGAAGTTGGAATAATACCATTCCTATAATCAAGATAAATTATATTTAATCCTGAGCTACAATCATACCGATGAATTTGTTCAATTCTCATCTTAGATTGTGAACGTATACAAACTTTATACTCATAAGAACCGATGATTTAATCTTTTGTGTAAAATCTAAACTCTATACACTAAATCATCTACTATATAAGTAGATGACACACATGCAAAATCAATCTATTCGAAACAAGACCTTATTAATCCAACAAATAAAATGAAAATCTTACATAAAACTGAAACATAACATTATACTAAACCTCATGGTAAATATTACATCCAAACACCACGCACATCTGGGATCTTTCCCTCAATTTAATTTTCTTCAACCCCAAAGCTATACTCCAAGGAACTTCACATATATCCAAGATCTTCTTCATGATGAATGAATTTGTGATTACTATCAATAGAATCCAATGACTAGTAACACAATATTCCAGTCCATCTTCTGTAGCCACATTCTCTATAATTAGATTAGATGAGTGATGTATCTTCCAAGCATTAGCATATATCAAATCTAATAAGGCTGTCATAAAATAAATGTTGAGGGAGGCAAATCACTATCCCAATTTTCAGGCAAATGAAAAGACACAAGTATAATAAATTGATGAATCCATGTACCTAAAGAATAATTTTGAATTTTTAATCTTTTTTAATAGACCAAAAATTATCATTCGGATTGAAATAATGGAAAAACAAGTTCCAAAAGCCTAAAAAAAGTTTATCTCAATTTCTTTTAGAAAAATATTATTATTTTGAATAATTGAAATAACTTGAATCGTGATAATTTTGAATAAGCATATTATTAGGATGATTAATTAAGGATGTTAAAATAGAATCGTATATAGTGTCCTTAATGGAATAGGATTATAATTTATTATCTATAGATAAGGCTCAGCGTAATTATGTAATATACGAATCTAAATAATATTTTTTCATGTGTTTACTTATATGGAATTAAAGAATCAGTGAGAAACATCTGGAGGTTGAAAAGTGAATCACCGTTCTTTCTTTTCGGTGACTGTCAAAATCTTATTTGTATCACCTTCTTCCCTGTTAGTGTTGTGCGAAAACTAATACTACCAACATATTCATCTTCTTTTAGTGGACAAACCCCAACTAGATTCTCTGACAGCAGACTTCGCATGCGCCGCTAGAAGTTAGGATTTCGATGACTGCGTAACTTCATACATCAACGCGCGAGCACTATTCTGACGTATTTTGAAGCCAAATTCTTCTTCTACCCATGGTTGTCTACTTGTTCCAACTAGGCCCGTATCTGTTTTAATAAATTTCAACCACTAGGTTCAAATCCAATGAGTTTTTCGGCAACTTGAAGTTTTGATTCTTGGTTCTTGGGGTGGGCTGTGGTTCCAACCTAAACACACCTGTTATACCCCAAAAACCCTAGGATCAGACGCGAGAGTTGAAATAGAGAAAATAAAATTTTCTGTATCAGGTCACAGAACGAGTCATCATGTGACTCGTCAAGTTGACCACGAGCCGTTAAGTAGCTCATTATGAGGAGTGTTGACTTGTTGGAAATTTTCAAGTTGGGTTGACCATGAGTCATGGTCAACCCCACGAGTCGTTAGGTCACCCGTGGACAGGGATGGTTGAAGGAAGAGGATGTATGGGGCAGTACACTTAACGGGTCCTCACCATGACTCGTTGGATAGCACCACGAGTCATGGTGTCGCCCGTGGTGACTCCAGTTGGTTTTCTGGAAGTGTAGAGGACGAGTGGTGACCAAGAGTCGTGGTCACCAGTAACAACTCTTGATGTTGCCCGTGGTGAGTTCCAGGGTGAAGCTTTGACAGTGCACTTGACGACAGGAGACCACTAGTCGTGGTCAGGGGTAATGACTTGTCTACTCCCTCGTTGGGACTGGCAGTCAGTTCTTCCCTATGAGTTTATTAAGAGCTTTTCCATAATTCCGATGATTCTAAGGCCTAAACTGCGTCATTTTAAGTTATGAATAGTGGGTTTTAAGAGGGGTAAGTTCATTCTAAGATATTCCTATTCACGCATGCAAGTGTAGAGGTCTAGAGAGGTGATCAAGCTCAATTTCTTCCACGTTCTTCTCAATTATTCTTTGGGCAATCAAGAGAATTGTAGAATCAGTTCATATGAGGTATGTAGGGTTATGAATGAGTGAAATTGTTCACACCCATGCCCAATTTCTCTCTAATTCATGAAATTCTATATATAATTCTATGGGGTTTTGTCCAAATTCTTATGAAATCCTTATGATCTATCTATCGGTTAATCCCTCTGATGTATAAATTCATGTTTATTAAATCATGAACAGATTTTATGAATATTTCGAATTATAAACATATGGATTTAAATCTCTACAAAGTATGCCCAATTATATATGTTTTTTGAAGGTTCAAGTTATGATTCCATTTTGATTTTGATGTTCATTAACCCATTGTGATTTATGGCTAATGATATAATTTCTCTCAAGTACTTATCATGAATTTATGAATATCAAGTATATACATATTTTAAAAGTATGCATAGATTTTTTGGTTTACGGATTTATGACTTTTGGCCAATTCATGGGCCCTTGTTTATGGCCAAACATGTATTTTAAATGGGGATCAATGATGATGTTGTTTATTTGGACATGAATTTCATGAATGATATTACGGTTATTATACGAGCCTAATATGCATGTTTTTGAGAGCAGTGTCTAGCACCGAGTAGCCTGACGTTCAAAGACTATATCGGTGTCTCAGAACTACATGCCACTGTAGGTTTATTTATATATATTCCAATATTGCACGTCCCTTTCCTGAAAAACCTGTGATGACTCTACCCACTTGAGTGAGATAGTTGGGGTATCATGTAAGGCTCTACCATGATGGTGTCGATTATGACGAGTCCTTCCATTATTCCTCATAATTTATGCATGGTTAGGCTTATGCACTTTGGCTCAAGTCATGTTTAATAAGATTTTTCTCTTATTATTATGATTATGAATGATTTATGAATGTTTTGAAGACCTTGAGCCTAATTTTTACATTATGATATTTATGTTATGATCATGTTGTCCTACTCTTATGAATTTTTATGTATTTTAACTGTCCTTTTTACTTACCTTGCATACTCGGTACATTCCACATACTGACCGCATACACTATGTTGTATAGTTTTATGATACAGGCTCTGATCGCCAGACTCAACCCCATCACTAGCCAGTTCCGGAGTTAGCATCTAGCCTCTATTGGTGAATCCTCATCTTGCGAGGGCCCTATCTTATCAGGTGTATTACGTCCTTCAATTTTCAGACTTATCGGGTTAGTTGGAGGTGTTGTCCCATCAACCCATCGGATATGTTAGAGGCCTTCAGATTTGGCGTAGTGATCAGCTTGTTATGTATGAGTCTCTTGGGGCTCATTGTCCCGTGTCTCGATCCGGATCTATGTTCGGGTCATGAAAAACTTAATATCAGAGCAATAGGTTTTTAAGTGTCCTAGGGTGTCAGAAAGCTGCGTTAAGTAGAGTCTTTTTCATGGGTGTGAAGTGCGCCACACTTATGACGAAGAGGCTACGATATGTTTAGGAAATGTTCCCTTCTTTCATGATCTATGTCGTGTGGTGAAATATCTCTCTATCCTTCTAATTCATGCTATTTGAATTTGCAGAATCATTCCTCCCCGCAAAGTTAACGGTAGAAGGAATGAAAATGGAAATGGCCACGAGGATGGAAATGGAGACGGGCACTAACAGGCCCGACCAGCCCATGAGCACCATGCACCGCAGCTGGTTGCCCATGCTGAATTCAGGGCAACCATTTGATGCTAGAGCCCACCTTGACCACCCAGGTCAATATGAAGGCAATAACACATGTCCCACAAAACGAGAATGCGGCGGCAGTGAGGGTTAGAGACTTTCTAAGGATTAACCCTCCTGAGTTCCTTGGATCAAAGAAGGACGAGGATCCATATGACTTCATTGAGGAGATTCTGAAGATCACCCAGATTATGGGGGTGACTGGGGAGGAGTGTGCTGATTTGGCCTCATATCAGTTAAAGGGGTTCGCACATATTTGGTTCAAAAAATGGAAGGATAGTAGGGCGGTGAGAGTAGGTCCTGTCAGTTGGGATGAGTTTCATGTCGCTTTTCTTCATCGGTTCTTCCCTCGGGAGATGAGGGAGCTTAAAACGGCCGAGTTTGTGAATCTTAAGCAGGGAAAAATGATGGTTCAGGAGTATGCCTTGGATTTCACACGTTTGTCCTGGTATGCACCCTAGTTGGTGGCGAAATAGAGAGCCTGTGTGAGTTGGTTCAGAAACAGGATGGCAGACTCCTTGGTTAAGGATTTCCGGACCGTGATGCTTCTCCAGGATATTGACTTTGCTCGGATAGTCCTGTACGGCTAGCAGATCGAGGCGGTACAGCTGAGTGAGCGGGAGAGGGAGGCCAAGAGGGCCAAACCTGATAGCATTGGATTCTCCCAGTCGAGGCCTAGTGGGCACCGTCAGTAGTCCCACCAGAGATCTTTAGCCCCAGCACCATCATCAGTTAGTGTCTCATCCAGACTCAGGGGTGACCAGAGGAGCAGGGCCTCAGGTTCGAGGGACCATAGGAACATGCAGATAGAGAGCACCTTTCCGGCCTACGGGAAGTATGGTAAGAGTCATGTAGGAGATTGCCTATTGGGATCGAATGTCTGTTATGGGTGCGGTAAATCTGACCACATGCGCCGTGAATTCCCTTTGTCTAGACAAAGTGATGTTAGAGGTCATTCTCAAACTACCAGAGCAGCAGTAGCACCAACAAACCCAGCAAGGTGCATCCACTAGTGGAGGTGGCAACCAGTGCCAACACAGGTTATATGCCCTTGCCTCCCGCCAGGAGCAGGAGAATTCACCAGATGTTGTTACCAGTATGTTACGAGTATTCCATCTTGATGTATATGCTTTGTTAGATCCAGGGGCTACCTTGTATTTTGTGACACCCTATGTGGCCAGTAGTTTTAGAGTCAATCCTAAAATCTTGTCAGAACCCTTCTTAGTCTCTACTCCAGTGGGTGATTAAGTTGTAGCTAGACGGGTGTATAGAGACTTTCTTGTCACAATCATTTAGAAAGTTACCTCGGCGGATTTAGTAGAGTTATCCATGACCAATTTTGATGTTATCCTCGGCATGGATTAGTTGTTTGCATGTTATGCCTCAGTTAATTGTAGAACCCGTGCGGTAGAGTTCCGATTTCCAGGTGAGCCAGCCTTAGAATGGAAAGGTAGTTCAGTTGTGCCTGTAGTTCGTTTCATTTCCTACCTTAAGGCTAGAAGGATAATCTCCAAGGGTTGCATGTACCATTTAGTTAGGGTTAAGGATTCTACATTTGAGACCCAAACTATCCAGTCTGTTCCAGTAGTATGTAAGTATCTAGAAGTGTTCTAGATGACTTACCATTAATCCCTCCCGAGTGGGAGATCGATTTTGGTATTGAACTTCTTCTCGATACGCAGCCTATATCTATTCCTCCTTACAAAATGGCCCCAGCCAAGTTAAAGGATTTGAAGGAGTAGTTGAAGGACCTGTTAGGCAAGGGTTTCATCAGACTGAGCAAATCCCCATGGGGTGTAGCAGTTCTCTTTGTCCGTAAGAAAGATGGTTCTCTTCATATGTGTATTGATTATCAGAAACTTAACAAGGTCACCATCAAGACCGGTATCCTCTTCCCTGGATTGATTATTTGTTTGACCAACTTCAGGGTGCTAAGTTCTTTCCGAAGATAGATCTCAGATCTAGATACTATCAGCTTAGGGTCCGGGAGGGTGACATCCCAAAAATAGCCTTCAGGATACGGTATGGTCATTATGAGTTTGTAGTTATGTCTTTTGGACTAACGAATGCTCCTAAATCTTTTATGGACTTAATGAAAATGGTGTTCAAGCCATACTTGGATATGTTCGTGATCATGTTTATTGATGACATCCTTATATACTCTCGGAGTGAGGAGGAACATGCCGCTCATTTGAGGGTGGTACTACAGACTCTCAAGGACCGCCAACTATATGCAAAATTCAGCAAGCTTGAGTTTTGGTTGAACTCAGTGGCATTTTTGGGACATGTGGTATCAAGTGAGGGCATAAAGGTGGACTCTTAGAAGATAGAAGCGGTGAAGAATTGGGCTAGACCGGTGAATCCTTTAGATATCAGAAGCTTTTTGGGCTTAGCTGGTTATTATCGGAGACTTGTTGAGGGATTTTCATCCATTGTAGCACCATTGACCTAATTGACCCAAAAGAAAGTGAAATTCTAATGGTCGGATTCTTGTGAGAGAAGCTTCCAGGAGTTGAAGACTCGACTCACCTCAACACCAGTGTTAACTCTACCTAAGGGTACCGATGAGTTTGTGGTGTATTGTGATGCTACAAGAATCGACCTTGGTTGTGTATTGATGCAGCATGATAAAGTAATAGCATATGCTTCTAGGCAGCTGAAGGTTCATGAAAGGAATTACCCGACCCGTGATCTTGAATTGGCAGTGGTGGTATTTGCATTAAGGATTGGAGACACTATTTTTACAGGGTCCATGTAGATGTGTTTACGGACTACAGGAGCCTACAATATGTGTTCACCTAGAAGGACCTAAATCTCCACCCAAGGAGGTGGTTGGAGCTACTTAAGGATTATGATATGAGTATCCTTTACCATCCGGATAAGGCCAATGTAGTAGCAGATGCACTAAGTAAGCTTTCTATGAAAAGTGTGTCCCATGTAGAAGAGAGGAAGAAGGAGCTGGTGAAGGATATGCATCGACTTGCAAGGTTGGGAGTTCGTTTGGTTGACTCGACCAATAGTGGTATTATTGTTCAAAATGGATCAGAATTTTCCTTGGTGACTGATGTAAAAGCTAGACAAGACGAGGACCCTACTTTTGTAAAGTTAAAGGAAGCCATTCAGAATCATAAGGTAGAGGTCTTCTCCAAAGGGGGAGATGGTGTGCTTCGATATCAAGGTCGCTTGTGTGTCCCGGATGTTGATGATTTTAGAAATTGGATGTTGCATGAGGCTCATGGTTTAAGATATTCGATACATCCAGGTGCCACCAAGATGTATCGTGACTTAAGGGAAGTCTATTGGTGGAATGGCATGAAAAAGGATATCGCTGAATTTATGGCTAAGTTCCTGAATTGTTAGTAAGTGAGGTTGAGCACCAGAGACCGGGGTGTACTTTAGGACATCAGCATTCCTACATGGAATTGGGAGGAAATCAATATGGACTTCATCATAGGGCTGCCTCGCACTCGTCGACAGTATGACTCCATTTGGGTAGTCATGGACAGGTTGACCAAAGCCGTTCATTTTCTACAGGTCAAAACCACTGATTCTGTTGAGGATTATGCCAAACTATACATATGAGAGCTAATTCGGTTGCATGGAGTGCCCTTGTCCATCATATCGGACAGAGGTACTCAATTCACCTCTCAATTTTGGAGATCGTACTAACAGGGACTTGGTACTCAGGCTAGCTTAGTACAACATTTCACCCCGAAATGGATGGTCAAGCAGAGCAGAAAATTCAGACTCTCAAGGGCATGTTGAGAGCATGTGTGATTGAATTCAAGGGTAGTTAGGATGACTATTTTCCTCTCATTGAGTTCGCTTACAATAACAACTATCATTCCAGCATTCAGATGGCTTCGTTTGAGGCTCTCTATGGGCGGAGGTGTAGATCGCCTATTGGTTGGTTTGAAGTCGGTGAAGCTGCAATGGTAGGACCAGATTCAGTCCATGAGGCCATGGAGAAAGTTCAGCTCATATGGGACAGGTTGAAAACAGCTAGAGTCGCCAAAAGTCTTATGTGTATGTGAGAAGGAGGTAAGTCGAGTTCAAAGTTGATGATTGGGTGTTTCTAAAGGTGTCTCCCATGAAGGGAATGATGAGGTTCAGAAAGAAAGGAAAACTCAGTCCCCATTATATTGGCCCGTACCAAATTGGGAAACGGGTTGGCAAGGTGGCATATGATTGCATTTTCCCTCAGAATTAGCTTTCGTTCATCCTATATTTCATGTATCGCTCTTAAAGAAGTGTTTGGGGATTCAACTCTAGTAGTTCCGATGGAGAGTGTAGGCATGAAAGACAACCTTAGTTATGAGGAGGTTCCAATGGAAATACTGGATTGTTAGGTTCGAAGGCTAAGAAACAAGGAAGTAGCTTCAGTCAAGGTTTCGTGGAGGAATCAACATGTTGAGGGAGCTACATGGGAAGCTAAAGCAGGTAGGATTGCTAGATAACCACATCTATTCCCTTCCCGCGCAGTTTCTGCTTGAGGTATCAGTTTTTACCCTAAAACCCTATTCAGTTTCATGTTCAGTTCATGTGCCCCAATTTCTTTCATGTATATAAAGGTATGTATGGTTCATGAATTTAGTCCAGTCATGTAGTTTAGTTTGGAGCCAGTCATTCTGTTAGTTTTCAACTTATATGATCAGTAGTGCTTTCCTGTATGATTTTCAACATTCGAGGATGAATATTCCCAAAGGGGAGATATTGTTGTACCCCGAAAGCCTTAAGATTGGACCCGAGAGTTGAAACAGAGAAAACAAGATTTTATACACCAGATCACAGAACGAGTCGTCATGTGACCCATTATGTTGACCACGAATCGTTAAGTGACTCGTGGTTAGCAGTGTTGACTTGTTAGAAATTTTCAAGTTGGGGTGAGCGCAGATGTGACCATGAGTCATGGTTATCCCCACGAGCCATTAGGTCACCCGTGGTCAGGGATGGGTGAAAGAAGAGGATGTATGGGGCAGTACACTTAACGGGTCCTCACCATGACTCTTTGTGTAGCACCACGAGTCGTGGTGTCGCCCGTGGTGACCCCAGTTGGTTTTCTGGCAATGTAGAGGACGAGTGGTGACCACAAGTTGTAGTCACAGTAACGATTCTTGATGTTTCCCGTGGTGAGTTCCAGGTGAAGCTTTGACAGTGCACTTGACGATAGGAGACCACGAGTCGTGGTCAGGGGTAACGACTTGTGCAGTCCCTCGTTGAGACTGGCAGTCAGTTTTTCCGTACGAGTTTATTAAGGGCATTTTCATAATTTCTATGATCCTAAGGATTAAAATACGTTGTTTTAAGCTATGAATAGTGAGTTTTAAGAGGCGTAAGTTCATTCTAAGATATTCCTATTTATACATGCACATGTAGATGTCTAGAGAGGTGATCAAGCTTAATTTCTTTCAAGTTCTTCTCAATTCTTGTTGGACAATCAAGGGAGTTGTAGAATCAGTTCTTATAAGGTATGTAGGGTTATGAATGAGTGAAATTGTTCACACCCATGCCCAGTTCCTCTCTAATTCATGAAATTCTGTTGATAATATTTTATCCCAATTCTTATGAAATCCTTATGATCTATCTATGGGTTAATCCCTCTTACGTATAAATTCAGGTTTATTAAATCATAGGCAAATTTTATGACTATTTCAAATGAAAAACTTATGGATTTAAATCTCAAGAAAGAATGCCCAATTATACATGTTTTATAAAGGTTCAAGTTATGATTCCATTTTGATTTTAATATTCATTGACCCATTATCATTTATGGCTTATGATAAGATTTCTCTCAAGTACTTATCATGAATTTATAAATATCTAGTATATACATGTTTTACAAGTATGCATGGATTTCATGATTTACGGATTTATGACTTTTGGCCAATTCAAGGGCCCTTGTTCATGGATAAACATGTATTTTAAATTGGGATCAATGAGGATGTTATGTATTAATTTGGCCATGAATTTCATGAATGATATTACGGTTACTATACGAGCTTAATGTGCATGTTTTTGGAGTAGTGTCTAGCACCAAGTAGCCTGGAGTTCAAAGGACTACGCAGGTATCTCAGAACTACATGTCACCGAGGTTTATTTATATATATTCCTATATTAATGGATTTCCTCTTCATGATATCACATATTGCACGTCCCTTTCCTGGCAAGCCTGAGATGTCTCTGCCAACTTGAGTGAGATAGTTGAGGCATCATGTAAGGCTCTACCATGATAGTGTCGGCTATGACGAGTCCTCCCATTGTTCCTCATGATTTATAAATGGTTAGGCTTATGCAGTTTGGCTCAAGTCATGTTTAATAAGGTTTTTCTCTTCTGATTATGATTATGAATGATTTATGAATGTTTTGAAAATTTTGAACCTTATGTTTACATTGTGATACTTACATCATGATCATTTTGTCCCACTCTTATGAATTTTTATGTATTTTAACTATCCGTTTTACTTACCTTACATACTCGGTACATTCCACGTACTAACCGCATACTCTATGTTGTATGGTTTTATGATACAAGCTCCAATCGTCAGACTCAGCCCCGTCACTAGCTAGTTCAGGAGTTAGCATCCAGTCTCTATTGGTGAGTCCTCATCTTGCGAGGGCCCTATCTTATTAGTTGTATTACGTCCTTCAGTTTTCATACTTGTCAGTTAGGGGTGTTGTCCCATCAACCCATTGGATATGTTAGAGGCTTTCAGACTTGGCGTAGTGATCGGATTTTTATGTATGACATAAATTCTAGTTCTAATTATATGTTATGTTTAGACTTCCACTATACTTATTATGATAAACCTTCAGTTTTCTTGATTGAGTTAGACGTATGTTCATGCCATGGGTCGACTTAGAGTCTCTGGTGGCTCCTTCTCCCGTGTCTCGATCCAGATGGGTCGACTTGGAGTCTCTCGGGGCTCCTTGTCCCGTGTCTCGATCCAGACCTATGTTCGGATCGTGAAAACACCCTTTGAGAGGTTGATTCTAGTCATTGCAAGTGTTGAAAAACAACAGTAGCAATGACAAATGATGTTTCTAGTTCTAACACTTGTTGAACATTCTAATGACCTTTTTTCAGTGTGTAATCAAATTCTAGCTAGTCCTATAGTTGATTTAATGAACCATTCTTGTAGCGCCACCTAGTCACACAATGGTCTCTTCACCAACCATTGACTCCTCTACTCTTATTCTTAGACAATAGAAATTGAACATCCAACCTATGGAGTATCATTAAGGAGAAGGTCCTTTTGGACAATCCCGACCAAAGTGCACTTATTATAATCGATTTGGAAACACTCGTGAAGTATGTTATTTCTGCATGGCTGACTTATCAACGTCTAGTAGTACATATTTTATATATATTACGCCTCATATTTGTTACTTTTTCTTGTATTTTAAATTCATTTTGACCACTAAATGCTTGATGTATTTGATTCATGTGTGTAGGATATGATTTGATGGGAAGACGATGATTTGATACAAAAAAACATGAAAAATAACTTTGAAGTCTGATTATAAGTCATTCCCAATTTTTTGGAATGCTCTAAGCAACCGAGGGCCAAGTATGCATGAAAATAAGTGAAAAATAAAGTATTACAAAAAATGCATTGGCACCCACACCCGCACCACATAGCTATGTGGTGCACTTCCAGTGCAATTTCTACACTTACCAAATTTACATTGGTCTGTTGCACCCCATAGCTTGGTGGTGTGTCACACACCAGAGCTAGGTGGTGCATCGCACCAATAGCTTTTTATTGCCAATTTGAGTTGGTTGGACTATTTTTCAGAGATCCATCCCATGGTAATATGATAACACTATAAATACATCTTCTACATATTTTTAAGAGGAGATTAAGATATTGGTGAGCAGAACAATGGAAGGCTAGTTTGTCACGACCCGAGCAGAGGCCCCGTATCGAGACATGAAACCTAGAATCACGAAAGGCTCCAAGTCGACCCATGAAATGAACACGATGGCTACAGAGCATACATCAAATTGAAACTGATAAACTAAACATGAATAAGAAGAAGTCTGGATATATATCAACCATACAGAGTCAACACTAACAAAGCTGAAATTCTACATATTGTCTTGAAATGCCTCTAACATAACTGAATTGCTGATGGGACTACATCTCCAACTAGCTCACTAAAAGTCTTAAAACTAAAAGTAACACAACTCAAAAATCTAAAGGTCCTCGAAGGATGAAACGTATAAACTGAAATCATGCACATAAATATAAATAGTAAAATCATGAGACTAGGGATTGCATGCTGATATCCGAAGACATGTATCATCATAACTGAATCTCAAATGTTAATAGAGTGACCCAAAGCTAGAAAATAAAATCATATGGCTTTCCATAGATGAAATCATAAGTAAAAGCTTATAAATTGATATTTGGGTCAAACCCACTGAAAACATGATATTATATGTCGTAAACATGCATAACTGAAATCATGTGGAACAATGGGAAGACTCGTCTTAACCGACACCATCATGATAGAGCTTACATGATGTCCCAACTATCTTGCTCAAGTGGGAAGAGACGTCCCAAGAATGCCAAGTCAAGGAATGGTACATGGTGTGATATCACTAATAAGGACCCCGTATGGTTAACCATGAATATATCTACTGTGCCACGTAGTTTTGAGACCTCGGAGTTTACCTGAACATCAGGCCTACTCAGTCACTACTCCAAAAAACATGCACATGAGGGCTCTAATTATCATTAAATCATACATGAAGTTCATGAGCTATTAAAATCATAACATACATGATCATACTTGTAATACAGGACCAGCCATGAAATAAGGCCCCGCGAGATGGCCAAAATCATAAACTCATATATCGTGAAGAACATACATGCTTGAGAAAATCACCATACTTAAAAAAATTCATAAATTCATAAAGAGTACTTTCAGAAAATCATATCAAAAATCATAAACCATAATTTAGGGCTTAGGAGAACCAAAATCATAATAGAATCATAAACTTCACTTTTCATGAAACTTGCATAATTGGGCATAATTTTCTAGAACTTGAAATCATGAATTTATAATCAAAATAGGTATAAAATATGCCTACCAATCTTAAAACATACTTAGAAACATGAAGGGAATTGCTCCATAAATAAATCATAGAGAATTTCATAAAATAAGGATAAAACCCCATAAGATCATGAACTTGATCTAGAACATAAATTCATAGAATTGAGGGGAATTTTGAGCATGAGAGTGAAAGAAAATCTGATTCATAGCTTTACATACCTGGGTAAACTGAATCTATCCTTGTCTTTAAAATCCCAAGAGATGTGAAGAAGAAATTGAAGGGTTTAAGCTTGATCTTCAAAGGAGAAATCCTAATCTTACATGCATGGGAGGGAAATGACTTAGGATTGGTTTAACCCCTATAGAACACCTCTTTCGGAGCTTTAAACTATGTAGTTTAGGGCTTAGGAGCATAGGATTTAAGAAACACCCTTACAAAATTTGCAGAAAATTTCACACTGCCAGGAGTCACGACTGACACCACGAGTCGTACCTCCATACCACGACTCGTGGTTTACTCTCGTAGTCACCACTGATTCACTTGGACTTATGAAGTTTTCCATGAATTAGACCACGAAGCGTACCACCAAACGATGAGTCGTTGGATCCACCCATTGTCATGCTTCTAAATTTCTCAACCTCTTCCCATGAGTGTAGCCCACGACTCGTTGTTTCCCATAATGATTAGTACCACGACTCATTCCTTCCAAACCCGTTACACTAAAAACCTGCTATGACTAGTAACCACAAGTTGTACCACCAACTTATGACTCGTGGTTTGCTGTCATGGTTCACCCGTCCAACTCCTCCCTCCTTGTAATGAGTCATACATCGACTCGTGGTTTCCCACAACGGGTCGTACAATGACTCATACCTTCTAACTAGGGTAGTTCAATCCTCAAATAACAGTTGATCCTACGACTCGTTAGTCCTTCCTGCGACTCATGGTACGAGTCATCTTGAGATATTTTTCCAAGTTTTTTTTGCTGATCACATTTGTAATCCTGAGACCAATCTTAGGAACTTTGGGGGTATTACAATATCTCCCCCTTGGGAACATTCATCCTTGAACGTGGGGTAAAAATACTAAAAGGCTAGGGAAAGGAACTACAATCCCAAATACTGAACAACTGAAGCTGAAATATGACAGAGTGACTAACTCTGGACTGAAATATATAACTGAACTGAATTCATAATTCATACATGCATGATAGAACATTAAAGGAACTGACAGATGTGAACTTGACATGAAACTGAATAAAGTATTAGAGGGGGAACTAATACCTCATGGTATGAACAAAANGAACTGACAGATGTGAACTTGACATGAAACTGAATAAAGTATTAGAGGGGGAACTAATACCTCATGCTGGAATGAGATTGGAAGGGAATAAATGCGGGTTTTTAACTCCCTCAACAAGTTGATTCCTCCACAAGACTTACACTGAAGCTACTTCATTATTCCTCAACTTGTGAACTGGATGATCAAGGATCTCAACGGGTATCTCCTCATAGGTAAGTCTATCCTTCACACCTATGCTCTCCATCGGAACAACCAAAGTCGGGTCACTAATGCACTTCTTCAAAAATGATACATGAAAAACTAGATGCACTGATGCAAACTCCGCTTGTAGCTCCAACTCATAGGCCACCTTGCCAACACGTCTCAAAATCCTATATTGTCCATTGTATCTGTGTAATACCTTGAAAGTTCCTAAGACTAGACTCGGGAATTTGCAATGAGAAGTAGTAGAAAAATCTGAGATTTTACTCAGAACGACTCATGGTACGAGTTGTTGGAAGGTATAACGACCCGTGGGAACCACCCTTGGTCAGATTCTACGGTAGGAGACTCGGTGGTAACAGGTCCAGGGATGACCTATTGAGTGAAGTTAATGGGTCGTGGGTTAAGGTTGTTTTTTGTCTCTATGATACCAGTGTTGGCTGACACAAGTCGTGGTAAGTGCTGAGGAGGTGTAGTGAAAATTTCACAAAGGTAACGGATGGGTCCAACAACCCATGGTTTGGAGGTACAAGTCATTGGTTGATTCATGCTGGAAGTCTCAGAAATTGTATGTGTGGATTCAGTGGTGATAACAAGAGGATACAACGGGTCGTTGTGTCGAATAAGGACCCATTCTATCGAGTCGTCGTACGCAGGACCTGAGAATTTAAAGAATGCTGGAAAGAAGCAATGGATGGATTCCATGAGTCATGGTATCGAAGGATAACTCGTGGTATTGGTCGTGGTCACTAGTACTATCAAATTCGCATACTTTTTATTAAGGGTATTTTCATAATTTCTAAGCTCTAAAGTCCTAAATACGTTGTTTTAAGCTCAATTAGAAGGGTTATAAGAGTGCTAAACCTATCCTAAGCCTTACCATTTCCATGCATGCAAAAGTTGAGTGTTCCATAGGATATCAAGCTTGAGAAATTCCCCAATTTTCTCCAATTCCCTTTGGGCTTTCAAAGAGGAGCGTAAATCAGATTTACTCAGGTAGGTAAGTCTATGAATGAGTGTTCCTTTCACCCTCATGATCAAAATTCTTCTCAATTTCATGAATTTAAAATCTAGAATCATGTTCATGATCTTATGGGGTTTAATCCTAATTTTGTGAAATTCTCGATGATCTATCTATGGGTCAATTTCCTCATGTATCAAATCATGTTTTAAGATCTATAGACAGATTTTATACCTATTTTGATTATTCATTTATAGTTTAAAATTTTAATTAAATTATGCCCAATTATGCAAGCTTCATGAAAAGTCAAGTTATGATTCTATTATGATTTTGATCTTACTAAATCTAAATTATGATTTTTGATTCATGTTATGATTTCTCTTCAAGTAGTCTTTATGAATTTATGAATATGAAGTATATGTATTTTCACAAGTATGCATGTTCTTCATGATTTATGAATTTATGACTCTTGGCCGACTCACGTTGCCCTTATTCATGGCTAATCATGTATTTCAAGTATGATCAAGTATGTTATGATTTATTTATCCATGAACTTCATGAATAATTCTCAATAATGATATGAGCCTCACGTCCATGTTTTTGGGAGCAGTGTCTACCATCGAGTAGACCCGAAGTTTAAGTAAACCCCATGGTCTCAGAACTACGTTCCACCAAAGGTATTTACTTATATTTATGGATCCCTTAAGATATCACATCACACATGTCCCTTTCCTGGCAAGCCTGGGACAACTCTGCCCACTTGAGAAAAAAGTTGGGGCATTATGTAAGCTCTATTATGATGGTGTCAGTTAAGATGAGCCATCCCATTGTTTCTCATGATTTATGCATGGTTATGTTTATGTTACTTTAGCTCAAGTTATGTTTTATTAAGTGTCTCTTATGACTATGATTATGATCTGATGATGAATGGTTTGAAAACCTTGAACTCTTATGTTTGCATTATGATATTTACTTCATAATCATGATATCCTACTTTTATGAACTCTTGTGTATTTTAACTATCCCTTTTTTACTTACCTTACATACTCAGTATATTCCAAGTAAAAACTGCTTACTTTATGCCGTATTGTTTCATGATACAAGCTCGGACTTTTAGGTACAATCCCCCCGTTAGTCAGATCTTCAGAGTTAGCATTATCCATCTATTAGTGAGTCCTCATCTTTCGAGGGCCTTTGTTTATCAGCTCGTATCACTATTTTTAGTTTTAATTTTGCAGTGAGTTTGTTAGGGGTTTTGTCCCATCAATTTGTCAGTTTATAGACGCTTATCAGTCATAGCATGTATTCCGCTTCGGATCAGTATTACGTTTTCCGTTGTTCGGGCGTTATTGGATTTTCAAACATCCACTTAAGCATGCTTAGTTACTTTAGTTTCCGCTTGTTGTATCTTCTTAGACATTGAACTGTATGTTCTTAGCCATTATGTTCTTGCCATGGCTCGACTTGGAGCCTCTCGGGGTTCCTTGTCTCGTGTCTAGATTCAGAGTCCCAGCTCGGGTCATGACAAATTTGGTATCAGAGAATTAGGTTTTGAAGTGTTCTAGGGTGTCTGAAAGCTGCGTTAAGTAGAGTCTTTTTCATGGGTGTGAAGTGCGCCACACTTATGACGAAGAGGCATTGAAACATTTAGAAAACTTCCCTTCTTTCATGATCTATGTCGTGTGATGAAATGTCTCTCTATCCTTCTAACTCATGCTATATGCGTTTTCAGAATCATGCCTCTTCGGCAAGTTAACGGAAGAAGGAACGGAAACAAAAATGGAAATGGCCATGAGAATAGCGATGGGGATGGGCACTAGTAGGCCCAACCAGCCCCCAAGGATCATGTGCCTGAGAAGGTTTCCCATGCAGAGTTTAGGGTAGCCATCCAGATTTTGGCAAAGGTATTGACCACCCAGGTCAACCAGCAGGCAGTAGCGCATGTTCCCCAGAATAGGAATGCGACAATAGCGAGATTTAGGGACTCTCTTAAGATGAACCATCCAGAGTTTTTAGGATCGAAGGTGGGCGAGGATCCTCATGAGTTTATTGATGAGATTCAGTAGATCACCCAGATCATGGGGATGATGGGGGAGGAGTGCACAGACCTAGCCTCGTATCAGTTGAAAGGGGTTACACATACCTGGTTTAGATAGTGGAAGGATAGCAGAGCTATTGGAGCGGGTCCCATTGGTTGGGATGAGTTTCTTACCGCGTTATTTGATTGGTTCTTTCCCCCTTAGATGAGGAAAATCAAGGAAGCTGAGTTCATGAACCTGAGGCGGAATAATATGACAGTCTAGGAGTATGATTTGAGGTTCACTCGTTTGTCAAAATATGCACCAGAGCTGGTGGCTGATTAGAGAGCTCGGGTGAGCAGGTTTGTTCACAGAGTAGCGGACTACCTAGTCAAGGATTGTAGGACCTCTATGCTTCATCAGGACATCAATTTTTCTTAATTAGTTTTGTATGCCCAGCAGATAGAGGCGGTGCAAAGCGAGAGAGAGGCTAGGAGAGCCCGGATAGACAGTTATGGGTTCTCCCAGCAGAGATCGAGAGTCGGACATTGTTAGAAGTCCCATCAAAGGTCATAAGCTCCAGCGCCATCATTGGCCAGTGCTCAATATAGACTACGAGGTGAACAGAGGAGCAGAGTATCAGGCTCGAGGGGACAGAGGAGCATATAGGTAGAGCATACCTTTCTAGTCAGTAGGAAGTGTGGCAAGAATCACATAGGGGAGTGCTAGATTAGGTTAGATATCTATTTTGCGTGTGGTAGACCAGGAACAAGCGCTAGGAGTTCCATTTGTCTAGGCAAGATGATGGTAGAGGACGTGCTCAGGCTACCAAATCAGCAGCAGCATCAGCACACCCAGCTCAGCAGGGTGTCCACCAGTGTAGGTGGCGGTTAGCGCTAGAATAGGTTTTATGTGCTTGCATCTCATCAAGAGCAGAAGAGTTCACCAGATGTGGTCACTGGTATGTTGTGAGTATTCCACTTTGATTTATATGCATTTTTAGATCCAGGGGATACTTTATCTTTTTTGATCCCATGTTTCTAGTAGTTTTAGAGTCAACCCCGAAATCCTATCAGAACCCTTCTCAGTCTCTTCTCCAGTCGGTGATTCAGTTATAGCTCGACGAGTATATAGAAATTACCTTGCCACAGTCCTTTAGAAAGTCATCTGAGCAAATTTAGTAGAGCTATTCATGATAGATTTTGATGTTATCTTGGCATGGATTGTCTACATGCATATTATTCCTCAATAAATTGTAGAATTCATGCGGCAGAGTTCCGATTTTCGGGGTGAAATAGTCCTAGAATGGACGGGTAGTTCAGCTATTCCTGTAGGTCATTTCATTTCCCATCTTAAGGACAGAAAGATGATCTCTAAAGGTTGTGTGTACCATCTAGTTAGGGTTAATGATGCTACATCTAAAACCCTGACTATCCAGTCAGTTCTTGTAGTGTGGAATATCCAAAAGTGCTTCCAGACGATTTACCGGGGATTCCTCTTGAGTGGGAGATAGATTTTGGTATTGAACTTCTTCCCGAAACACATCCTATATATATTCCTCCTTATAGAATGGCTCCAACTGAGCTAAAGGAGTTGAAAGAGCAGTTGAAAGATCTCTTAGACAAGGGTTTAATCAGACCAAGTAAATCCCCGTGTGGTGCACCGGTACTCTTTGTCTGAAAGAAGGATGGTCCCCTTTGGATGTGCATTGACTATCAACAGTTGAACAAGATCACAATCAAGAACATGTATCCACTCCCCAAAATTGATGACTTGTTTGACCAACTTCAGGGTGCCAAGTGTTTTTCAAAGATAGATCTCAAATCCGGATATCATCAACTTAAGGTTAAAGAGAGTGACATTCCAAATACAGCCTTTAAGACTCAGTATGGTCACTATGAGTATTTAGTTATATCTTTTGGACTAACGAATGCTCCTACAGCATTTATGGATTTGATGAACAAGGTGTTCAAACGTATTTAGATATGTTCATGATTTTGTTCATAGAATAAATTCTCATATACTCTTAGAGCGAAGAGGAGCATGCCGCTCATTTTAGGGTTGTTCTACAGACTTTTAAGGATCACCAGCTATATGCTAAATTCAGCAAGTGTGAGTTTTGGTTAAATTAAGTAGCATTCTTGGGTCATGTGGTGTCAACTGAGGATGTGCAGGTGGACTCTCATAAGATAGAAGCGGTGGAGAATTGGCCTAGACCAGTGAGTCCCTTGGATATCAGGAGTTTGTTGGGCTTAGTTGGTTACTACAGGAGGTTTGTGGAAGGATTTTCATCCATTGCAGCACCATTGACTAAGTTGACCCAGAAGAAAGTGAAGTTCCAATTGTCGGAGGCCTGTGAGAACAACTTCCAAGGGTTGAAGACTTGACTCATCTTAGCACCAGTGTTGACTCTACCTRAGGGTACCGATGGGTTTTTGGTATATTGTGACKCCTCAAGGATCGACGTTGATTGTGTATTAATKCAGCACATTAAGGTTATATCCTATGCTTCCAGGCARCWGAAAGTCCATGAGAAGAACTATCCAACTCATGACCTCGAGTTGGCAGCGGTAGTATTTTCCTTGAAGATTTGGAGACACTATTTTTACGAGGTCCAGTGGATGTGTTTACGGACCACAAAAGCCTACAGACGTGTTTACCCAGAAGGATCTAAATTTATGCGAAAGGAGGTGCTTGGAGCTTCTTAAAGATGTTACCATCTAGTTAGGGTTAATGATGCTACATCTAAAACCCTGACTATCTAGTCAGTTCTTGTAGTGTGGAATATCCAAAAGTGCTTCCAGACGATTTACCGGGGATTCCTCTTGAGTGGGAGATAGGTTTTGGTATTGAACTTCTTCCCGAAACACATCCTATATATATTCCTCCTTATAGAATGGCTCCAACTGAGCTAAAGGAGTTGAAAGAGCAGTTGAAAGATCTCTTAGACAAGGGTTTAATCAGACCAAGTAAATCCCCGTGTGGTGCACCGGTACTCTTTGTCTGAAAGAAGGATGGTCCCCTTTGGATGTGCATTGACTATCAACAGTTGAACAAGATCACAATCAAGAACATGTATCCACTCCCCAAAATTGATGACTTGTTTGACCAACTTCAGGGTGCCAAGTGTTTTTCAAAGATAGATCTCAAATCCGGATATCATCAACTTAAGGTTAAAGAGAGTGACATTCCAAATACAGCCTTTAAGACTCAGTATGGTCACTATGAGTATTTAGTTATATCTTTTGGACTAACGAATGCTCCTACAGCATTTATGGATTTGATGAACAAGGTGTTCAAACGTATTTAGATATGTTCATGATTTTGTTCATAGAATAAATTCTCATATACTCTTAGAGCGAAGAGGAGCATGCCGCTCATTTTAGGGTTGTTCTACAGACTTTTAAGGATCACCAGCTATATGCTAAATTCAGCAAGTGTGAGTTTTGGTTAAATTAAGTAGCATTCTTGGGTCATGTGGTGTCAACTGAGGATGTGCAGGTGGACTCTCATAAGATAGAAGCGGTGGAGAATTGGCCTAGACCAGTGAGTCCCTTGGATATCAGGAGTTTGTTGGGCTTAGTTGGTTACTACAGGAGGTTTGTGGAAGGATTTTCATCCATTGCAGCACCATTGACTAAGTTGACCCAGAAGAAAGTGAAGTTCCAATTGTCGGAGGCCTGTGAGAACAACTTCCAAGGGTTGAAGACTTGACTCATCTTAGCACCAGTGTTGACTCTACCTRAGGGTACCGATGGGTTTTTGGTATATTGTGACKCCTCAAGGATCGACGTTGATTGTGTATTAATKCAGCACATTAAGGTTATATCCTATGCTTCCAGGCARCWGAAAGTCCATGAGAAGAACTATCCAACTCATGACCTCGAGTTGGCAGCGGTAGTATTTTCCTTGAAGATTTGGAGACACTATTTTTACGAGGTCCAGTGGATGTGATTACGGACCACAAAAGCCTACAGTACGTGTTTACCCAGAAGGATCTAAATTTATGTGAAAGGAGGTGGCTGGAGCTTCTTAAAGATGTCGAATATGAGTGTCCTTTACCATCCGGGCAAGGATAATGTGGTGGAAGACGCTCTTAGCAGGCTTTCTATGGAGAGTGTGCCCCATGTAGATGAGGAGAGGAATGAGTTAGTGAAGGATGTGAATTGGCTTACACGACTAGGAGTTCATCTTGTTGACTCGACGAATACTGGTGTCATTGTTCTGAATGTATTAGAAGCTTCCTTGGTGACCAAAATCAAGGATAGGAAAGAAGAGGATCCTATTTTGGTAAAATTGAAGGAAGTTGTTTAGAATAATGAGTTGGAGGTTTTCTCCTAAGGGTGAGATGGTATTCTACGATATAAGGGTTGTTTGTGTGTATTGGGTGTTGATGACTTGAGGGAGCGGATATTGCATAAGGCTCATGGTTTCAGATATTCTATACATCCAGGTTCTACCAAGATGTACCGTGACCTACGAGAAGTCTATTGGTGGAATGGCATGAAGAAGGACATAGCAGAGTTTATGGCTAACTGTCCAAATTTTCAATAGGTGAAAGTACTAAAACAATTCATTTTCTACCGGTCAAAACTACCGATTCAGCGGAGGATTATGCCAAATGATACATTCGAGAGTTAGTTCAGTTACATGGAGTGCCCTTGTCCATCATATCAGATAGAGATACTTAGTTTACCTCCCAGTTTTGGAGATTGTTTCAGAAGGGACTTGGTACTCAGGTCAAGCTTAGCATAACTTTTCACCCACAAAAAAATGGTCAGGCTGAACGGACCATTCATGCTCTTTAAGATATGTTGAGATCGTGTGTGATTGATTTCAAGGGTAGTTGGGATGCCATTTACCTCTCATCGAGTTTGCATATAGCAAAAGTTACCATTCCAGCATTTAGATGGCTCCATTTGAGGCTCTTTATGGGTGGAGATGTAGATAGCCTATTGGTTGGTTCGAAGTTGGTAAAGCTATGTTGATAGGACCAGATTCAGTCCATGAGGCTATGGAGAAAGTTTAGCTTATAAGGGAAAGGTTGAAAATAGCTCAGAGTTGCCAAAAGTCCTATGCGGATGTGAGGAGAAGAGATCTTGAGTTCGAAGTTGATGATTGAGTATTTTTGAAGGTGTCTCCCTTGAAGGGAGTGATGAGTTTCTGAAAGAAGGGGAAACTTAGTCCTCATTATGTTGGCCCCTACCAAATTGTGAGATGTGTTGGCAAGGTGGCCTATGATTTAGGGTTGCCCTAAGAATTGGCTTCAATACATCCAGTTTTCCATGTATCGCTCTTAAAGAAGTGCATGGGTGATCCAGCTTTGGTTGTCCCGGTGGAGAGCGTAGGTGTGAAGGATAGTCTTAGTTATGAGGAGATTTCGGTGGAAATACTTGATCATTAAGTTTGAAAGCTAAGAAACAAAAAGTAGCTTTAGTAAAGGTTTTATGGAGAAATCAGCATGTTGAGGGAGCTACGAGGGAAGGAGAAACAAATATATGGCTAAATACCCACATCTATTCCCTCCCGACTAAGTTTTGTCTTGAGTTATCAGTTTCCTCCCTAGTACGCTATTCAGTTTCACATTCAGTTCACGTGTACCAGTTTATTTCATGTCAATCCATGTATGTATGGTTCATGAATTCAGTTCAGTCATGTACTTCAGTCCGGAGTAGGTCATTCCGTTAGTTTTCAGCTTTAAATGTTCAGTATTTTGTATGACAGTTGCATTTCTTAGCTTTTCAGTATGTTTATTCACATTCGAGGAAGAATGTTCCTAAGGGGGAGATATTATCATACCTCGAAAGCCCTAATATCAGAAACGAGGGTATAAATAGAGAAAAAAGGAATTTCTGCACCAGGTCACAGGACGAGTCGTCTAGTGACCCGTGAAGTACACCATGAGTCGCTAAGTGACTCGTGGTCTGGGGATGGACCACGGGAGAAGTCACAATTCGTGTCCAGGGCCACGAGTCATTAGGCTTGCCGTGGTTAGGAGATTTAATTGGAGGATGAAATGTTAGGCATTGTTCTTCACGAATTGTCACCACGAGTCGTGGTGTCCCTCGTGGTGACTGGCGGAGTGAAGATTTTCCAGTGCTGGCGACGAATGTAGACGATGAGTCATCCGCTCAGGCAAGGAGTCGTCTAGTCCTTCATTGGTACTGGCAGTATGCTTTTTCCTATGAATTTATTAAGGGCTTTTCCATAATTCCTAAGCTCCTAAGACCTAAACAACGTCGTTTTAAGCTCAGATAAGTGTGTTTTAAGAGGATTTAGCTCATTCTAAACCTATCCCTCTCCATGATCGCAAGCCTTGAAATTCCTAAGGGTGATCAAGCCTAGAAATTCATCAATTTTCCTTCAATTACCCTTAAGCATTCAAGAAGGTTGAGAAATCAGAAATGCCCATGTATGTAGGGTTATGAATGGGTGTACTCATCCACTCCCATGGCCAATTCCTTCTCAAATTCATGTGAATCCTAAGTTGATGAATCTATGGGGTTTTAACCCAACTTGTGAATTTTCTAAGTATCTATCATGGGCATAATCTATTCATGTTTCTAATGTTGTATGATTCATGGGCATTTTTATAATGTTTTAAATTACAATTCATGTTTTCAAAGTCTTACAAATATGATGCCCAATTATGAAAGCTCATGAAAGGTTGAGATTATGATATATGTTTTCAAGCATGATGAGATGTATTTGGTGAAAATATGATTTCGAATTACCCATGTCTATATTCATATTTTTGACTATCAAAGTCTATTTCAAGAATGTTTAAGCTTGGGCAAGCCCATATGATCAAGCATGTTTCATGATTTATCTCAATTTCATGTTATTAGCTTACCACATGGATTTTGGAGTCTAGACTCCCACTATTTTTAGCTTATGGTATGGTTTGACCCAAGGCTCCTCATGTTATGTTTTAAGATTATGCATGTGATATTATGATTCAGCTTTTTCGTGATATGATGATTCAACTTCGTTGAAAAATGATGGAGAGCATATGCATGTTTATGAGAGTAGTGTCTAGCCCTGAGTAGGCTAAGGGTTCAGTCAACCCTGTGCCTCAGAACTACGTGCCAACGAAGGTATGTTCAGATTATTTCGGACCTCCGTTGTGAGCTTTCCCTGCTCCAAAGGGGCCTTCCGCTTGATATTGATATCATGGTAGTGCCCTTAGCCCTGACAAGGCTTTGGACGACTCTACCCACTTGAATGTAATAGTCGGGACCACGTAAACTCTATCGTGGTAATGCCGGTTATATTACGAGTCTGCCATTGTTCCTCATGATTTCAGTTATGCATATTCAACAGTCACGATATTATGTTTTCAACAGGTTTGACCCAATGTTCAGTTGAATAATCATTTTCAGCTTTAGGTCATCCGATTTAGTTATCATATTCAGTTATGTTTAAATCATGTTTTCAGATAATAGCATGCAAGCCCTACTCTCAGAATCTTTTGATGAAATGTTTTGAGATAAGCATGATATATGATTTTTACTTGCATAATGGTTTTACTCACCTTGCATACTCGGTACATTCCACATACTGACCGCATATTCTATGCTGTATCATTTCATGATACAGACTCGGACATTCAGGTCTAGTCCCGTCGTTAGCCAGTTCATCAGAGTTGGTGAGTCGTCATCCTTCGAGGGCCCCCTTTCATCAGTTGTATTCAGTAATTCTAGTTTCAGTCTTTAGTGAGTTAGTTTGGGTCTTGTCCCATCAATTCATCAGTATGTAGAGGCTTACCAGACATAGTATGTTTTCAGGTTTCAAATTGCTATTATGTATTTAGATATTCGATGTTATCATATTTTCTGTCACAACTCGAACATAGGGTTGGATCGAGACACGGGAACCCCGAGAGGCTCCAAGTCGACCCATAGCAGGAATACACATCAAACTCAATCATGCATAAGCGGAGATCATCATAAATAGCATAGTGGAAGTCTAACAAAACATAACATCTAATCACATACAATAGTCTAATGCTGAAATACAAACTATGATCGAAAAGCCTCTATCACCGACGAGTTGATGGGACAAGGCTCAACTAACTCACTAATATCTGAAAACTGAAAAGACGTAATACAACTGATAAGAAGGGCCCTTGCAAGATGAGGACTCACCAACTGCAACTAAGGAAAGCTAACTCCGGAGAATCTGAACTACCGACAGGACTGAGCTTGGATATTGGATCCTGTATCATGAAATGATACAACATAGAGTATGTGGTCAGTACGTGGAATGTACCGAGTATGCAAGGTAAGTAAAACAACTTAAGTAAGTAAAATTATTAAATAATGCATAATATAAAACATAATTAAGATAAGATTCTGGAGTAGGGCTTGCATGCTATTTTCTGAAATCATGATCTGAACATAACTGAACATCATAACTAAATCAAATAACGCAAAGATGAAAATTTATAATCATAAGTAAAACTGAACATTAGGTCAAACCTGCTGAAAACATATATCATGATTGATATACATGCATAACTGAATCATAAGGAACAATGGGATACTCGTCATATAATTGACATTACCACGATAGAGCTTACGTGGTCCCGACTATCATACTCAAGTGGGCAGAGCCGTCCAAAGCCTTGCCAAGGCTAAGGACACTGCCATGATATCGATATCAAGCTCAAGGCCCTTTGGTGGCAGGGGAGAGATCCAAGGGAGGTACCAAAATATAAAAGTAAACCTACGTTGGCGTGTAGTTCTGAGGCACAGGGTTGACTGACCCTTAGCCTACTCGGTGCTAGACACTACTCCCAAAAACATGCATATGCTCTCCATCATTTTTCAATGAAGATGACCATCAACTGACGAATCTGAATAAATAACATACATGCATAATTTGAAATCATAACATAAAGAGCCTTGACTCAAACCATACCACAAGTTGAAAATAATGGGAGTCTTGACTCCAAAAAATATCATGTGGTAAGCTAATTCATGAAATCATAAAACATACTTGATCATATAGGCTTGCCCAATACTTTAACATGCTTGAGATCAACTTGATTCATTTTGAAAACATGAACATATACATGGGTATATTGAAATCATACGTTATTCATAAACATCTCATCATACTTGAACATATATCTCATAGATCTCAACTTTCATGAACATTCATCAATGGGCCTCATAGTTTAGAAAACTTGAAAACATAATTTATAATTTAAAACATTGTAAAATATGCCCATTAATCACAATTCATCATTTAAAATATGCTTAGCTCATACCCATGAATAAAACTTAAGCATTCATGCATTCGATAAGAACCCCATGGAATCATTAATTAGAACATCATGAATTGAGAGGGAAATTAGTTGTGGCTGTGGACAATTGCACCCATTCATAGCCTTACATACCTGAAGGAATCTGATTCTCACACTTCCTTGATAGCCCAAAGAGAATTGAGGAAGAACTTGTGGAAAACTAGACTTCATCACCTCTCAAAATCCCTAAGATTGCATGCAAGAATTAAGATAGGCTTAGAATGACATAACCCCTCTTAAAACACTCTCTTTTGAGCTTAAAAAGATGTAGTTTAGGACTCTGGGAATTTGAAATGGCAAAAATACCCTTAATGAATTTCCTGAAAAAACTTGTTATACTCCGGGACCCAAGAATCAGACCCGGGAGTACAAATGGGAAAAACTGAAATTTTTGCACCAGATCGAAGAATGAGTCATTCTGTGACCCGTTAGGATGGACCATGAGTCGTTGAGTGACTCATGGTGAGGGACTGGGGCCAAGTTGGAAGATGGAAATTTATGTCACCACAGGCTTGACCACGAGTCATGATTAGTCCTCATGACTCGTGGGGTCAGCCATGGTAAAGGGAAATGGGTAAAGGAAGTTGGGTTGGCAGTGTACTTAACCGAAGCTGACCACGACTCGTTGGTGGAAGTAACGAGTCGTGGTAAGAGTCATGGGAAGAGATGAGTGAGAAATGAAGAAGTTGGGCAGTGTACTCAACGAGTGGTAACCAAGAGTCTTAGTTACCCCTAACGAATTGTGAAGTGACCCGTTACGAGCCAAGAAGACAAGGTTAGGCAGTGTACATGATGAACCAAGTAACGAGTCGTGGCCTGTGAGAACGAGTCGTTAGGTCATCTGTTAGGACCACCTGGCAGTCTTTTCCTGCGAAATTAGTAAGGGTCTTTTCATCATTCATAGGTTCCTAAAGCCCAAACTACGTCGTTTTATGTATTATTCTTATCCTTTTAAGATGGGTTAAGTCCGTATTGCACAGTTCATTCCCATGCATGCATACTAAGATAATTCTAGAGAGATCAAGCTTAGATTTAAGCTTTTCCCTATCAATCCTCCATTTGGTATTCAAGAACTTGGGAATTTAATCTAGCCCAGGTATGTAAGGTTCCAAATGGGTGTTTCCGTTCACAACCATGCCCATTCTCTATAAATTCATGAAAATCTATCAAAAATCTTATGGGGTTTTGAGTTCAATTTTGTGAAAAACTAATGAATTGCTAATGGGTTTTTGTGATTTATGATATATATAATATTTTATGGATTTAGATCAGATTTTACAATTAATTTCAATTATAAATTCCTTGATTTCGATTTCTACCAAATCAAGCCTAATTATGCATGATCTATGATAAATCGATTTATGATCTACTCTTTAATTGTTGATATTTACAATCTGTCACAACCCGAGAGTACACTCGGATCATAGACACGGGACAAGAGCCCCAAGAGAACCCAAGTCAACCCATGGTGTGAGAACAATACTAATTCATTCACAAAAGGTGGAAGACTTAACCGATCAATCATAAGCTAACTGGAAATCGTATCATGAATTGTAGGGAACGGCAGACCGAAATACATCCATCAATGACAAAATACTACACATAAGTTTGAAAGCCTCTAATCATAAAAAGATGGGTTGAAGGGACAAGACCCCAACTAACCCAAACATT
>JACEIK010004209.1:83377-97079 GCA_018107945.1 Datura stramonium | reverse complement strand
CATCATGCTCATATCAATTTTTGAGGAAACATGCATTAGGAGTTATGACCCATCAAAAGTTGGTAGCTTAAACGTAGAGTTAGGGAGAAATTGGGCATGGTAGGGACTAAACTACCCATTCAACACCCCACATACCTGAAATTTCGAGTCTCCCAACTTCCTTGAAAACCCTAGGTAGATTCTTGATGAATTTTGGAGAAGACACTTGAATTCCCTTTCCTCCTTCCTCTTTAATCTTATATGAATAGAAATGAAGTTTCTTAGGAATGATTCCCCTTTAAATGACCTGGTCCCGACCTCAAAACGACGTATTTTAGGTCTTAGGAGGGTAGGAAATTATGAGAAGGCCCTTACTAATTCACAAGAAATAACTTTTAGGTGACCCTAATGGGCGACTTGACGATTCGTTGCCAAGAGCGATGGGTCGTTTAGTCTTTTCATCAAGTCCACTGGAAATTTTCCTTTTTCTCTTAACGGAGGACATGATAACTCGTCCCTCGGTGATACGATTCATTACGCCCTTTCGTCAAGTACACTGCCTCGTTGTTCAAGAAGATTCAATTGGCTTGGTAACGGCCCTCCTAACGGGTCATTAGGACTGATGACGACTCGTTAGGTACCATCCGTTAAGTACACCGGATAAGACTTACTATCTCACTCCAGGACCTCCCCATGACTGACATGACCGCTCGTGGTGTCTGACTACGAGTCGTTACATCGCCCGTGGGGAACCTGAGTCCCTCATCATCCTAGGCCTTCCCCACGAGTCACTTGACGACTCATTTGGCCTCCTCACGAGCCGTTAAGTGACCCGTTCTGCAATTGCTGCAACATTTTCTAGTTTTTCTCCTGATTCACTTCCGGACCTGATCCTTTGGTTCTCGGGGTATAAAAATAACTCCGCCTTAGGAACATTCGTCCTTGAAAGTTAGAAACAAGCAGAACACCCAGAAACATACAATCACTATATATATATAGATGCTAATCATTGACATTCAAGCCGAAAACTGAAGGAACGACTACCCTCCAAGAGAACCACATAGATAGTCAGAGTTCAGACATCACAAACATATATCATATCATAAAACAAACTTATTTGCATGAATAGAACATGAAAAACTGATTAGAGGTTTAGGGAAAAAATTTGATACCTCAAATTGAAAATGAGCCGGTAGGGAACAAATGGGGGTATTTAGCCATCATATCTGCTTTGGCATCCCATGTGGCTCCCTTGACATACTGATTCCTCCATAACACCTTTACTGAGGCTACTTCCTTGTTCCTCACTCTCTGAACCTGACAGTCCAAGATTTCAACAAGAATTTCCTCATAACTGAAACTATCCTTCACACTAACACTTTCCACTGGAACTACTAAGGTTGGGTCTCCCAAGAACTTTTTCAAGAGAGATACGTGAAATACGGGATGAACTGAAGCCAACTCTGAGGGTAAATCTAACTCGTAGGCTACTTTACCCACTTGCCTCATAATCCTGTATGGGCCAATATAGCGTGGACTAAGCTTCCCTTTCTTTCCGAATCTCATTACTCCCTTCATGGGAGATACCTTCAGAAACACCCAATCATCGACCTAGAACTCAAGCTCCCTTCTCCTCACATCTACATAAGACTTTTGGAAACTTTGAGCCATTTTCAGCGTTTCCCTTATCAACTAAACTTTCTCCATGGCCTCATTAACTGAGTCTGGCCCCACTAACGAAGCCTTACCAACTTCAAACCACCCAGTGGGTGATCTATACCTTCACCCCTAAAGAGCCTCAAATTGTGCCATTTGTATGCTGGAGTTGTAAATGTTGTTGTAGGAGAACACAATAAGAGGCAAATGCTCATCCCAAATACCCTTGAAGTCAATAAAAAAAGCTCTCAATATGTCCTCAAGAGTTTGGATAGTCCGCTCCGCCTGACCATCGGTTTGCGGATGAAACACCGTGCTAAGCTTGACTTGAGTACCAAGTCCCTTTTGAAAAGACCTCTAGAACTAAGGGATGAACTGTGTACCTCTATCTGATATAATGGAAAAGGTCACTCCATGCAACCTAAAAAAATCTCAGATGTACAACTTTGCATAATCTTCTGCCAAATCGGTTGTTTTGACTGGTAGGAAATGAGCAGCCTTGGTCAACCTGTCTACCACAACCCAGATGAAGTCATGCTGTCTACGAGTGCGGGGAAAACCTATCACAAAGTACATGTTGATTTCTTCCCACTTTCAAGTAGGAATGCTGATGTCTTGAAGTACACCCACCGGTCTCTGATGCTCGACTTTCACCTGTTGGTAATTCGGGCACATGGCTACAAATTCTACAATATCCCTCTTCATGCCATTCCACCTGTAGATTTCCCGCAATGCATGATACATTTTGGTGGAAGCTGGATGTATTGAATATCTAGATCCATGAGCCTCACACAACATCTGGCTTCTCAAATACCCCACATGCGAACACATAAGCGACCTTGGTACCAAAGCACACCATCTCCCCCTTTATAGAAGATTTCTACTCTTTAACTTTGAACAACTTCTTTCAACTTTACCAACATTGGATTTCATCTTGTTTAGCCTTCACCTCCGCTACCAAGGATGACTCTGACCCGTTCTGAACTACTACCCCACCATCGGCCGAGCCGACTAGTCTAACTCCTAGCCTTGCAAGTCGATGTACCTCCTTTTCCAGCTCCTTCCTGTCTTCACTCACATGTGACACACTTCCCGTAGAAAGTCTACTAAGGGCATCTGCTACCAAGTTGGCCTTACCCGGGTGGTAAAGGACACTCATGTCGTAGTCCTTAAGTAGCTCTAACCACCTCCGCTGCTGAAAAGTCATATGGAAGTACCTTGGGATATTCACACACCACCGGGACTGACTAAATGGTCGTTGTCTCAGACATGACATCCTTAACCCTAACAAAATGGTAAATACAACCCTTGGAAATCATTTTTCTAGCCTTGACATAGGAGATAAAGCGACCTATAGGTACCGCTGAACCACCCCTCCATTCTAAAACCGATTCACCAGGAAACTAAAACTCCACTGCCGAGTTCTACAATTAACAGAAGCATAACATACAAACAACCAATCCATGCCTAAGATCATGTCAAAATCAGTCATAGCCAATTCTACTAAGTCTGCGGTGGTAACTTTATGTAATACTGTAATAGGGCAACCTCTATATACCCGCATCGCTATGACTGAATCACCAACTAGGGTAGAGACAGAAAATGGTTCGGACAAGATTTCAGGACTCACTCAAAGTAACTAGCAATGTAAGGTGTCACAAACGATAATGTGGCCCCCGGATCTAATAAAGCATAAGATTTAATATGATAAACTCACAACATACTCGTAACCACATCGGGAGAAGTCCCCTGCTCATGCCGAGAGCCTAGTGCATAAAATCGGTTCTAGCACTAGCCACCAGCTGAGCCAGTCGGAGCACCCTGCTGAGTCTGATGTGTCACCAGAACTGCTGAACTGGATGCTGAAGTGCGAGCTCCACAACCCCCTAACCGAGCTGCAGGGAAATCCCTGAGTCTGTGTCTAGGTTTTCTACACCTGAAACAAGTGTCTGAGCCCACCAAGCATTTCCTTTAGGCGGTTCTTTCCACAAGTAGCACAAGATGGGAATGTGCAATTTGTGCGCATACTGTTTTGACTCCTCGAACCTGAGACCCTGCTCCTCTAACCGTCTAGTGGCCTGGATGGAGTACTAGCTAAATGGTGCTGGTGCAGTGGACCTGTGTTAGGACAGCCGGTGAAATTCACCCCTTGGCTTAGGCTGGAAGAACCTGTGGCTATTAGTTCTGGCCCTCTTGGCCTCTCTCTGCCTCATATGAGCTTCTTCCATCTAATGAGCATAGAAGACTATCCGTGGGTAGTCCATATCCTGATGTAGCATGGCTTTTTTACAGTCTTTGTCCAGATACTCCGCTACTCCTTGCACGAACCTGCTCACCAGCGCCTTTTGGTCCATCACTAACTCCGGGGCATATTTTGATAGACGAGTGAATTCAAGTGAATATTCCAGCACCGTCATCTTCCCTTGCTTAAGGTTGACAAACTCAGTTTCTTTCATTTCCCTCATCTCCCAAGGGAAGAACCTGTCGAGAAAGGCTATGCAGAACTCATCCCAACTGATAGGGCCCGCTCCCACTGCCCTGCTATCCCTCCATTGCTTGAACCAAATGTAGGCGACCTCTTTCAGCTAATAAGAGACCAAATCAACACATTCCTCACTTGTCACTCCCATAACCTGAGTGACCTTCAAAATCCCTTTGATGAACTCGTATGGATCCTCATCAACCTTTGCCCCTGTGAACTTGGGAGGGTTCATCCTCAGAAAGTCTCTGATCTGAGCTGCTGCTGCATTTCCATTCCGAGGAATATGCACAACAGTTTGTTGGTTGACCTAAGCGGTCAAAGCCTGCACCAACATTTGAATCGCCGACCAAAACTCAGCGTGGGGAGCTGGCTCGGGCGCCTGGGGCTCCTAAATAGGTGGGGCTTGCTGACGCCCATCATCATTGCCACCCTGTAGCCTTCCTCATTTCTGTTCCTCCATCTGATTATCCTTCTAGGAGCCATAAGTCTCTGCAATCGCGAAAAGGCACAAATTAGAAAGAGGGAGAGATTTTGACCGCACGAAATAGATCATTAAAGAAGGGAACATTTCCTAAAACGTTCAGTAGCCTCTTCGACATAAGTATGGCGCGCTTCACACCCATGAAAAAGACTCTAAATAATGCGACTTTCAGACTCCCTAGGACACATCTAAACCTATTGCTCTGATACAAAGTTTGTCACGACCCGAGAGTTCACCCGGATTGTAGACACGGGACAAGGAGCCCTGAGAGACCCCAAGTCAACCCATGGCATGAGCACAATACTAATTCATTCGCAAAAGGCGGAAGACTTAACTTATCAATCATAAGCTAATTGGAAATCGTATCAAGAATTGTAAGGAACGACAAACCAAAATACATCCATCAATGACAAAATACTACACATAAGTCTGAAAGCCTCTAATCATAAAAAGACGGGTTGAAGGGACAAGACCCCAACTAACCTAAACATTCTAGAAACATAATATAATTTAACAAGTCCAAACATGAAGCCCTCGAATCATGAGGACTCACCGCTGGAGATTTAGCGGAATTGAGCACGAACTAGGGGTGCTGCTGAGTCTGCGAACCAGACCCTGAAAATATAGGGGTCAGTACTCAGAAAATATTGAGTATGAAAGATATGAAAAACAATGCTTAACAACATAAAAATTATAGGAGTGAGGACATCATGATCATAAAACTGGAACCAGAAGTATATCGTAAGGCTCAATATTTCCAAAAATATTCATAAACTCGTCAAAGTCATAACATGGGGGGAAAAATTTCATAAATCATAACTTGAGCAAAAGAACATAATCATGCATATTTCAAAATCATGAGGAACAATGGGAAATTTCTATAACCGACATACTCTACATGAGCACACATGAAGTCCGACTTGTATGCCTACTCGGGAGGCCATTCATACCTTTCCAAGGGTATGAACCATGAAAGCATGATATCACTCATGAAGGCCCCGTAGGGAATAGGGGAAATTCACTGAGGAGGTCCCAAACATGATCCTACGGTGGCACGTAGTTCTGAGATTCGGGGGGTAATCTAGGCCTCGAACCTACTCGGTGTTAAGTACTACTACCAAAACATGCAACGTACTCATAGAAATTCATACATGACATGCATGGCTAGTTATATTATGAGAATTATATCATGCTTGCAAATTCGTAATCCTAGCCATGGAATTTGGGCTCGTTAGTTGGCCAAGAATCATAGTTTATAATCTGCAAGCGACATGTGGGCATTGCCCAAAATTTCAAACATACTTGAAATACTTAAATTTATAGGATACGTTATCATAATAACATGAGTAATTGATTACATGCTTAAATTTAATATTTCATATACCATGCTTGAAAAATCACCATAGCTATGAGTTTCACTAAAAACCCCATGATTTGGGGACATGAGCTTTTAAGAATTAATTCATCAAATATTGCGTAAAATAGGTGGAAACACCCCAATAATTCAACCCATGAGTTTAGACATACTACATCATGCTCGTATCAATTTTTGAGGAAACATGCATTAGGATTTATGACCCATTAAAAGTGGGTAGCTTAAACGTAGAGTTAGAGAGAAATTGGGCATGGGTAGGGACTAAACTACCCATTCAATACCCCACATAACTGAAATTTCGAGTCTCCCGACTTCCTTGAAAACCCTAGGTAGATTCTTGAAGAATTTTGGAGAAGACACTTGAATTCCCTTTCCTCCTTCCTCTCTAATCATATATGAATAGAAATTATGTTTTTTAGGAATGATTCCCTTTTAAAAGACCTGGTCCTGACCTCAAAACGACATAGTTTAGGTCTTAGGAGGGTTGGAAATTATGAGAAGGCCCTTACTAATTCACAGGAAATAACTGTCAGGTGACCCTAACGGGCATCTGGCGATTCATTGCCAAGAGTGACGAGTCTTCTGGTCTTTTCGTCAAGTCCACTGGAAATTTTCCTTTGGCTCTTAATAGAGGACATGACGACTCATCCCCCGGTGATACGACTCGTGATGTCCTTTCGTCAAGTACATTGCCTCGTTGTTAAGGAAGATTCAATTGGCTTGGTAACTGCCCTCCTAATGGGTCGTTAGGACTAACGACGACTCTTTAGGTACAATTCATTAAGTACACTGGATAGGCCTTACTATCTCAGTCTAGGATCACCCCACGACTAACATGATGACTTGTGGTGTTTGATTACGAGTCGTTACATCTCCCTTGGGGACCTTGAGTCCCTCATCATCCCAGGCCTTCCCCACGAGTCACTTAACGACTTGTTTGGCCTTCTCACGAGTCGTTAAGTTACCGGTTCTGCAACTGCTGCAATATTTTCCAGTTTTTCTCCTGATTCACTCTCGAACTTGGGTTCTCGGGGTATAACACAAACCCAACATGATTTATGATTTGAATTATGAATTTATTCAATTACCCATCAATATTTGATGATTTTCAAGATATATGCATGATTTATAAGCATGTATGGATCTTATGATTTATGAATTATGTTTTTGGCCGACTCACGGGCCTTGATTCATGGCTAGTCCACGTACTTACAAGAATGTTTATGATCCTCATGATTTAACTAGTCCATGAACTCATGCATGAAATACTATGAGCACTATATATATTTTGGGAGTAGTATCAAACACCGAGTAGGTTCAGGGCCCAGGTTTTGCCCTGAAGGATTCATTAGTCTAGGCCTATTCTTCACCGGTTCAATCTTTTGACAGTCCACTTGTATACCCTCACTCGACACCACATAACCTAAAAATTCCACTGAATTCAACGAGAACTCGCACTTTCTGAATTTTTCATACAATCGATGATCCTTCAAGGTCTGTAGCACCACTCTCAAATGAGAGGCATGCTCCTCCTCGCTCCGAGAGTATATAAGGGTGTCATTTATGAACACAATCATCAATACACAAAAGTACGGCTTGAACACCCAGTTCATCAAATCCATAAAAGCTGCAGGAGCATTTGTTCGTCCAAAAGACAAAACTATAAACTCGTAATGACCATCTCGAGTCTGGAAGGATGTCATCGGGATGTCAGTCTCCCGAACCCGGAGCTGATGGTATATGGATCTGAGATATATCTTTCAAAAGAACTTAGAACCCTAAAGTTGGTCAAACAAATCATCAATCCTAGGAAGAGGGTACCTATTCTTGACGGTGACCTTGTTTAATTGCCGATAATCAATACACATACGAAGAGAAGCATCTTACTTTCGGACAAAGAGAACTGGTGCACCCTATGGGGATTTTCTCGGTCTGATGAATCCCTTGTCTAAAAGGTCTTTTAACTGCTCCTTTAGCTCCTTTAACTCAGTTGGGGCCATTCTATAAGGAGGAATAGATATAGTTTGCATATCAAGAAGAAGGTCAATACCAAAATCAATCTCCCGCTCGGGAGGGATTCCCGGTAAATCATCTGGAAAGACTTCTCAATACGCACATACTACTGGAACGGACTGGATAGTCGGGGTCTCAGATGTAGCATCCTTAACCTAACTAGATGGTACATACAACCCTTGAAGATCATCCTTCTGGCCTTAAGGTAGGAAATGAAATGACCTACAGGCAAAGTTGAACTACCTTTCCACTCTAAGACTGGCTCACCCAAAAATCTGAACTCCACTACCCGGGTTCTACAATTGACTTAGGCATAGCATGCAAACAACCAATCCATGGAGAGAATAACATCAAAATCGGTCACGGATAACTCTACTAAATATGTCGAGGTGACTTTCTGAAGGGTTAAGACCAGGAAACCTCTATACACCTGTATAGCTACAATTGAATCACCTACTAGAGTAGAGACTGAGAAGGGTTCAGACAAGACTTTTGGACTGACTTCTAAGATACTAGCCATATAAGGTGTCATGAAAAACAAGGTAGGCCCTGGATCTAATGAAGAATAAACATCTAGATGGAAAACTCGTAACATACCAGTGACTATATCTGGGGAGACCTCCGAATCCTAACGGGATGCTAGGGCATAAAATCTGTTTTGGCATTGTCCGCCACTTGTGCTAGTAGAAGCACCCTACTGAGTTAGGTGTCTTGGTGGAGCAGTTGAATTAGAAGTTAGGCCTCGACCCCTATCATGACCTTTCCTGGCTGCCGAACAATCTCTAAGCATGTGTCTAGGCTTCTCGCACCCGGAGCAAGCACCTGTACCCACCAAGCACTAGCCTGTGTGTCTCCATCCGCATCTGCTATACTCTAGAGGGCTAGTCTCGGTGGGTCTGCTACACTGACCTCTTGAGCCTGATACTCATCCCCTCTGATCGCGCCTGGACCTGGATGGCACACTTAAAGCTGAACGCGCTAGGGATGAAGACCTCTGGTGGGACTACTGACGGTGCCCACTAGGCCTCTACTGGGTGATTCCGATGCTATCAGTCTTGTCCCTCTTGGCCTCCCTTTTCCATAGCCTCATGGAATAAATCTGGTCCTATCATCACTACTTCACTGACCTCGAACCAACCAATGGGCGACCTACATCTCCGCCCATAGAGAGCCTCAAACGGAGACATCTTAATACTAGAATGGTAGCTGTTATTGTATGAAAACTCGATAAGAGGAAAATGATCATCCCAACTACCCTTTAAGTCAATCACACATGCTCTCAACATGTCCTCGAGAGTCTGAATTGTCTGCTCCGCTTGACCATCCATTTGCGGGTGAAACGCAGTGCTGAGCTTAACCTGAGTACCAAGTACTTTTTGAAAAGACTTTCATAATTGAGAGGTAAATTGGGTACCTCTATCTAGAATTATAGATAAAGGCACTCCATGCAATTGAACTAGATCTCGAATATATAGTTTGGCAAAATCCTATGCCGAATCCCGTGGTCTTGATCAGTAGTAAGTAAGAAGCCTTGGTCAATCTATCTACCACAACCCAAATGGAGTCATATAATCGATGAGTACGAGGTAAAGTCAATATTAATTTCTTTCCACTTCCAAGTAGGAATGCTGATATCCTGAAGTACACCTCTTGGTCTCTAGTGCTCGACCTTTACTTGCTGACAGTTTGGTCACTTAGCTATGAATTCTACGATGTCTTCTTCATGCCATTCCTCCATTAGACTTCCCATAAGTCATGGTACATCTTGGTGGCACCTGGATGGATAAAATACATGGATCCATGAGCCTCGTGCAACATCCGTATCCTCAAATCATCAACATCCAAAACACATAGGCGACCCTGGTACCGAAGCACACTATCTCCCTCTTTGGAGAAGACCTCTACCTTCTGGTTCTGAACGGCTTCCTTCAACTTTACCAAAATCGGGTCCCCATCATGTTTAGCATTCACATCAGTAACCAAGGATGATTTTGATCCATTCTGAACAATTACACTACCATCGGTCGAGTCAACCAACCAAACTCCCAACCTTGTGAGTCGATGCATATCCTTCACCAGCTCTTTCTTCCCCTCATCCCCATAAGACACACGCTCCATAGAGAGTCTACTAAGTGTATTCTCTACCACATAAGCCTTTCCTGGATGGTAAAGCACATTCATATCGTAGTCCTTGAGTAACTCCAACCTCCTCCATTACTGAAATTGAGATCCTTCTGTGTAAACATATATTGTAAGCTTTTATGGTCTGTAAACACATCTACATGGACCCCGTACAAATAATTTCGTCATATCTTCAAAGAGAATACCACCGCGGCCAATTCAAGATCATGGGTCAGGTAATTCTTCTCATGAACCTTTAGTTGTCTAGAGGGATAGGATATAACTTTCCCGTGTTGCATCAATACACACCCAAGTCAGATCCTTGAAGCGTCACAATACACCACGAACCCATCCGTACCCTCTGGTAGTGTAAACACTGGTGCTGAAGTAAGTCGGGCCTTCAACTCTTGGAAGCTCTTCTCACAAGCCTCCGACCATTGGAATTTCACCTTCTTTTGGGTCAACTTGGTCAAGGGTGCTGCAATAAATGAGAAACCTTCAAAAAATCTCTGATAATAGCCGACTAAACCCGAGAAGCTCTCAATATCTGAAGGATTCACCAGTCTAGGCCAGTTCTTCACCGCTTCTATTTTCTGAGAATCCACCTTTATACCCTCACTTGATACCATATGGCCCAAAAATGCTACGAAGTTCAACCAGAACTCACACTTGCTGAATTTAGCATACAATTGGCGATCCTTGAGAATCTGAAGCACTATCCTCAAATGAGCGGCATGCTCTTCCTCACTCCGAGAGTATATCAAGATGTCGTTAATAAAAACAATCACGAACATATCAAAGTATGGCTTGAACACCCTGTTTATCAAGTCCATAAAAGTTGTAGTAGCATTCATTAGTCCAAAAGATATAACTACAAACTCATAATGACCATACCTTGTCCTGAAGGTTGTCTTCGAGATGTCACTCCCAAACTCTGAGCTGATGGTACTCGGATCTGAGATCTATCTTTGAGAAAAACTTTGCACCTTGAAGCTGGTCAAATAAATCATCAATCCTAGGTAGAGGATACCTATTCTTGATGGTGACTTTGTTCAATTGCCGATAGTCGATACACATACGAAGAGAACCATCCTTCTTTCAGACAAATAGAATTGGTGCACCCCATAGGGACTTGCTCGGGATGAAACCCTTATCTAACAGGTCATTCAACTTTTCCTTCAACTCCTTTAGCTAGGCGAGAGCCATTATGTAGGGAGGAATAGATATAGGCTGCGTGTCGGGAAGAAGGTCAGTACAAAAATCAATCTCCCGCTCGGGAGGGATTCCCAATAGATCATCAGGAAAGACCTCCGGATACTCACATACTACTGGAAAAGATTGGATAGTCGGGGTCTATGACATCGCATACTTAACCCTAACTAGATGGTACACACAACTCTTAAAAATCATCTTTCTAACCTTAAGGTAGGAAATGAAACGACCTACAAGCACGCTGAACTACCCTTCTATTCTAAGACTGGCTCACCCAGAAATTTGAACTCTACTGCCCGGGTTCTACAATTAACTAAGGCATAACATGCAAATAGCTAATCCATGTCGAGGATAACATCGTGGCCAACTCTATCAAATCTGCTGAGTTAACCTTCTGAAGGACAAAGAATGGGCAACCTCTATACACCGGTCTAGCTACAATTGAATCACCTACTGGAGTAAAGACTGAGAACGGTTCAGACATGACTTCGGGACTAACTCCGAAGCTACTAGCCATATAAGGTGTCACGAATGACAAGGTAGCCCCTGGATCTAACAAAGCATAAACATCAAGATAGAAAACTCGCAACATACTAGTGACCACATCCGGGGAGACCTCCTGCTCCTGGCGGGGTGCTAAGGCATAGAATCTATTTTGACGTTGACCGCCACCTGTGCTGGTAGATACCCCTTGATGTGCTGAGCGTGCGGGTGGGGCTACTAAACTAGAAGCTGGGCCTCGTCCCCCATCATGGTCCTGTCTCGCTGCTAGGCAATCTCTAAGCATGTGTCGGGGCATCCCACACCCAAAACAAGCACCTGTATCTGCTAAGCACTGGCCCGTGTGCCCTCGACCATATCTGCAGCAAAATGGAATACTAGAATCTACGGGTCTACTGCTCTGACCCCTACAGTCTCCTGCTCGCCCACTCTGATCGTGCCTAGGCCTGGGTGTCACACTTAAAGCTGAAGATGCTGGGGCTGAAGATCTATGGTGGGTCTGTTGTCGGTGCCTACCACTTGACCTCGGCTAAGAAAATCCATAACTATCAGTCCTGGCCCTCTTGACCTCTATCTCCCTCATATATGCCGCCTCCATCTGCTAGGCGTACAAGACTATCCAAGGGAAATCCATATCCTGGTGGAGAATGGCGGTCCTACAATCCTTGTCCAAATAGCCCACCACTCCATGAATGAACTTGCTCAGCCGCACCCTCTAATCAGTCACTAACTCTGGGGCGTACTTCGATAGGTGAGTGAACTCAAGGGCATACTCCTGCACCGTCATCCTCCCTTGCTTCAAATTTATGAACTCAACTGCCTTCAGCTCCCTCATCTCATGAGGGAAGAACCGATCTAAGAATGCAACATGGAACTCCTCCCAAGTGACAGGGCCTACCCCGACGGCCTTACTATCTCTCCACTGACAAAACCAGATGTGTGCGACCCCTTTTAGCTGATATGAGGCAAACTCCGAACACTCAACTCCATTCACCCCCATGACTTGGGTGATCTTCACAATCTCATCCATGAACTCATGTGAGTCCTCATCTACTTTAGACCCAAGGAACTCCGGCGGTTTCATTCCCAAGAAATCCCTGACTCGAGCTGCCGCTACATTGCCATTTTGCGGGTGTCACGACCTGAGAGTACACCCGGATTGTAAACACGGGACAAGGAGCCACGAGAGACTCCAAGTCAACCCATGGAAGGAGCATACCATTCACACGAAGCGGAATAATTAACATAATAACATGAAATAGGTGGAAATCATGACATGGAATAGAAAAAGACAATGATACATGATTCATACATCAACGCTGACTACTATATATAGTCTGAAAAGCCTCTAATCATTATAGATGGGTTGAAGGGACAAGACCCAAACTAAACCTAATATATTAAATCTAAAAGAAACATAAAGTTTGAACATAAGACCCTCGAAACATGAGGACTCACCCAAGAGAACTGAGAGTAAGATGTCGGGAGCAAGCTAGGGGCAACGTTGAACCTGAGAACTGGGTCATGTATCATAAAAAGATACAACATAGAAAGTATGCGGTCAGTACGTGGAATGTACTTAGTATGCAAGGTAAGTAAAGCGGACATTTAAAGCACTTATGAAACTCATAAATGGTCATAAGAGTAGGACAACATGCTCGTATCATAAATTATTATAACATATTATACGGCTAAAGGGTTTCAAAATATTTGTAACATAAACATAGTAATAATCATAATAGAAGAACTTCTCTTAACATAACTTAAGCCAACATACATAATCATAACATGCGTAAATCATGAGGAACAGTGGGAGATTCTCTTAACGGACATACCCCAAATGAGCACACATGATGCCCGACTTGTAGCCCTAGTCAGGAGG
>JACEIK010004209.1:35344-57789 GCA_018107945.1 Datura stramonium | reverse complement strand
TTTGTTGTTTAGTTTAGCATACTCATAGCCTTGTTTGCATTTCAGTTGTTTACCTTGTATTGTTGAGACATTATGGGTCCAGTTTGTGCTCCAGTTGATTCTGAAAGGTGGCCTGGACAGCCTAAGTGTTATAGTTGTCATATAGTTGACTTCTCAGTCAGTCAGGTATGGGGAGCCAATCGCGCCCTCCCCCCAGTTATGGGGCGTGACACACAAACACCTCAAGGATTTCTGTAGTCAAACTGATCAGCTGACAATTTCTGAATAGCACTGAGGAAATTCTACGTTCTAAGTGAATTGAAGTACTAAACAGCTTATAGAGTATTCAACTTTTTCCGACAACACGGGAATCCACAATATGGAAAAAATTTCAACAAATCAGGAAATCTCATCCGACAAGCAGTACTATAGTTTTCTCTCAACATCTAAACCATAAGGAATATTAGAAAATCAGCCCAAAGCACACTTCACCAACCATGAGGAATTTAATACATAAATACGTTTCATTCAAAAGCTCAGGGCTTAAATTCACTTTTGCAGGAAAATCGATAATTTGGTAAAGAACTGATGGAGATCATATCAAAAATAAGCATGGATATCATTCTATGTGAAATTAACGAAAACAAATATGTAATCTCTTCGAATTTGAAAGCTCATGGCTATAACTGATAGAGAAACTATAAAAGGGTTTTGGGTGACACAAGGGAAGAACTATCCTCTTGTTGAATTCCCACATACCTGGCTAACAATTCCCTTTAGGAGGAAACTTGAATTTCTGAGATGGATGGACAACACTAGACCTTACTCTGAAAGTTCCATAGAGAACCCTTTGATGTTTTTCTGAGAATGTATGTGGGGAATGAGGGGAGAGGTCGTTCATTCCCACTAATAGGTCTGAAATTACATCTAAAACGACGTAGTTTAAAGTTTAGGAGAGTTGGAAATTACTAAACAACCCTTGGAAAATTGAAGGGAAAAACTTCTAGATGGTCCAAACGAGGGACATAACGACTCGTTACTCTGGGCCACGACTCGTGGGATCGCCCATTAAGTACACTGTCTATCGATCGTCTGGGGATGGTAACAAATAACTTCATGACTCGTTGTTGGTGACCACGAGTCGTGGTCACCATTCGTTAGGTTCACTACCTCACTCTCAGAAAATTCTTCCCTAGCTGATCACGACTCACCTCATGACTCGTAGTGACTGACCACGAATCGTGGGGTCCTTTTGTCAAGTACACTGCCCCCACCTCTCTATACTTTTGTTTTCCTCTCCCCACGAATGACCTAACGAATTGTGGGGATTGACCACGACTCGTTAGGTTATCCATGGGGTAACCTTTTCCCAGAACATAGAATTTCCTCATCTGGCCTCCCCACGAGTCACCTCACAACTCGTGGGCACCTCAAACGGGTCACTTAACGACCCGTTCTGTGACTGGTGGCAGATTTTCCAGTTTTTCTGAAATTTTCCCTTTCTGAGTCCCGGGTCTAATCTTTGAGTTTTTGGGGCATTACAATATCTCCCCCTTGGGAACATTCATCCTGAATGTTGGAAAACACACCGAAAAGCAGAGAATAACAATCATCAATTTTCAAATACTGTTCATTTAACTCCAAAACTGTCAGAATGACTACCTCCGTTTCAAAATACATAACCGAACTAAATTCACGTTTCATACGTACATCCAAAATCTTAAAGGAAACTTAAACACATGAATTGTACCCAACACTAAATTGGTTTGTAAGGAAAGACTAATATTTTAAGTTCTAACAGAGTCGGTGGAGAATAAGTGTGGGTATTTGGCCATTATATCAGCTTCAGCCTCCCATGTAGCTCCCTCAACCTGCTGATTTCTCCATAAGACCTTGACTTAAGCTATTTCATTATTCATTAGCTTACGAACTTGACGGTCAAGGATCTGGACTAGCACCTCTTTATATGAGAGACTATCCTTTATTTCTACACTGTCCAATGACACAACAGAAGTTGGATCTCCGATGCACTTCTTCAAAAGAGACACATGGAATACAGGGTGCGCAACTGCTAATTCTAAAGCTAATTCTAGCTTATAGGCTACACTGTCAATATGCCTCAAAATTCTATAGGGTCCCACATATATCGGACTGATCTTTCCCTTCTTTCCCACCCTCATCACCCCTTTCATGGGAGAAATTTTCAGATAAACCCAGTCATCAACTGCAAACTCTAACTCTCCTCTCCGCACATTGGCATAAGATTTATGACGGCTCTGAGTTGTTTTCAATCTCTCTCGGATGAGTTGAACTTTTTGCATTTCCTCGTGCACTAAGTCTGGCCCTATCAAGGTAGCTTCACCAACCTCAAACCACCCTATAGGAGATCTGCTCCTTCTACCATATAATGCATCAAATGGGGACATCTGAATCTAGAGCGGTAGCTGTTGTTGTACACAAACTCGATAAGAGTTAAATGGTCATCCCAACTGCCTTTGAAATTGATTGTGCATGCTCTCAACATATCTTCTATGGTCTAAATAGTCCGCTCAGCTTGCCCATCTGTCTGAGGGTGAAAAGTTGTGCTAAGCTTGATCTGAGTGCCTAGTCCCTTCTGAAAAGACTTCCAGAAATGTGAGGTGAACTGAGTTCCTCTATCTGAAATGATAGCTAATGGCACCCTATGAAGTCAGACTAACTCTCGGATGTACAGTCTGGCATAGTCCTCAACTAAATCTGTCGTTTTGACTGAGAGGAAGTGTTTTAACTTAGTCATTCGGTCTACTACTACCCAGATTAAGTCATGCCACTGACGAGTCCGAGGTAGACCCATAATGAAGTCCATGTTTACTTCTTCCCAGTTCCATGTGGGTATGCTAATATCCTGAGTCATGCCTCATGGTCTTTGATGCTCTACGTTGACTTGCTAGTAGTTTGGGCACTTGGATACGAAGTCAGCGATGTCTCTCTTCATGCTGGTCCACAAGTAATTATTCTGCAAATCGCCATACATTTTAGTAGCACCAGGGTGAATGGAGTATCTCGAGTTGTGTGCTTCAGCAAGTATCTGTTGTCTCAACTCACCAAATCCAATACACACAATCTGCCCTTGTAACGAAGTACACCATCTCCCCTTTTGCAGAAAGCTTCTATTTGTTTTCTAAAATTGCTTCCTTAAGCTTGAGTAAGATGGGATCTTCATCCTGTCTGGACTTTACTTCAACTACCAAGGAGGAATCTGACCCACTTTGCATTACCACTCCACCCTCGGTTGAATCCACCAGTTGTACTCCCAACCGAGCTAGCCTGTGAATATCTTTTACCAACCGAGCTTAGTGCATCAGCCACAACATTTGCCTTGCCCGGGTAATACAACACACTCATGTCATAGTATTTTAGTAGCTCCAACCACCTTCTCTAGCGAAGATTTAGGTCCTTATGATTGAACACATACTGAATTACTGCCCGTCCATTCTAACACTGGCTCATTTGGAAACTGAAACTTGACAACTCTAGTTCTGCAGTCAACTGAGGCATAACCGGAGTGTGATAAATCCATGCCGAGAATAAGGTCAACATCGACCATGTTTAACTCTATGAGATCAGCTGGAATAACTTTATTCAAGATCGAGACTAGATAGTTTCTATACACCCGGCTGGCTCTAACTGACTCGCCAACAGGGGTAGAGACTGAGAATGGTTCTGAGAGGACCTCCGGACTAATATTAAACTGGACTGCTATGTAGGGAGTAATGAATAAAAGGGTGGATCCTGGATCTAGAAGGGCATACATGTCCAGATGAAAGAGGCATAACATACCCGTGACTACATTAGGTGAGCTCTCCTGATCCTGACGGGAAGACAATGCATAAAAACAATTTTGGCGCTGACCACCATCCGTACTTGATGTGCTGGCCCACTGAGCTGGTCGGCCTGCTGGAGTTGATGATGTAGTGGATTGTGCTCTCCCCCGTCCTGCTGACGGGCAGTCTTTAAGCCGATGATCAAGCTGTCCATAACCAAAGCAGCCCTCTCGACCCTGAAGACACTCTCCTGGGTGTCTCTTGTCGCACTTGGGGCAAGCTAGATATCTGTTCCCGACACTATAGCTCTGAGAATGAGAGCTAGATGCTCCTCTACTCTGATCCTGGCGGGACCGGATGATTGGGGCGCTGGCTAAGCTTGGTGTTGGGGCTCTCTGCTGCTATGAGCGGCTACTACCGCTAGACCTTTGATGGTCATAACCTGACTAGAAAGTCCTTGCCCATTTATTCTTTCGCTCCATATCCTTCAGTTTCTTGAACTCAATCTGCTGGCCATAGACAATCAGGCTGGAAAGGTCCATATCCCTAATCAACATCACTGTCCTGCATTCCATGAGGACTAGGTTCGACACTCAGTTCACAAACTTCAACATGCGAGCCCTTGGCTCAGCTACCATCTCTAGAGAGTACTTAGATAGCCTGGTAAACTACAATGCGTATTCTTCTACAGTCCTGTTGCCTTGTCTCAAGTTCATAAACTCAGGCACTTTTTCCTCCATCAGCTTCCGAGGGATAAATCTGTCTAGGAAGGCTGTATGGAACTCCTCCCACTCCACTGGTCCTGCTCTTGCTGGCCGCCCCTCTTTTCACTATTTGAACCAGACTTGGGCTACCCTTTTTAGCTTGTAGGTAGCCAGATCAGCACTCTCAGAGGAGCTGACACCCATAATACGGGTAATCTTCCAAATCTCGTCTATGAACTCTTGGGGGTCCTCCCCCACTTTGAATCCCTAAAAAGATGGAGGGTTCATATGGGTGAAGTCCCACACCCTAGCAGCAACTGCGGATCCTTTGTTATTTACTGGTATTGCTTGTTGGTTCACTTGATAAGTGATGGTTTGGGAAGGCAACTGAGTGGTCGCCCTGAATTCAGCGGTTGGCGCCGAATCCTCATGTGGGGCCGCCGGGGCTGGCGGAGTAGTCTGTTGGGCATTTCTAGCCCTCCTTCCGTTTTCGCGTCATAGAGGCATATTTCACTGAAATGAAACAAAGCACGAGTTAGAAGGACGTTAGTGGAATTGAACTTTAATGCACGATAAGGATTATGAACAAAAGAATGTTTTCCTAATAATATCTCATACCCTCCTCGTCATAAGTCTGGCGCGGGTGTGTGAAAAGGACTCTACTCGATGCGACTTTCATACATTTTGAGGTTACTCTAAACCTAGTGCTCTAATACCAAGTTTGTCGCACCCCGATTCTATACCCTAGATGGAACATGTTACTTGAAGCCACAAGTGACCCCAAGTCAACCCCTGGACTATCATACACTGGCATTATGAGTAAAACATGCATAGCGGGAACTTTGAAATAATAACATAAAATATTTATGAAAGATAAAACTGAACATAAATTTTGAAACATCTGAACGATCTGAATGTCTCTGTGTCTGAAATCCATCTAGCTGATGAGATGCTGGGAAAAACCTCCAGCTAACTCTAAGTCTAACTAAAAGTAATGAAATGATTGAAAGAAATAAAATAATGACCTCGAAAGATGAGGACTCACACTTCTGCTGCTGAGGAGGATCTGAACTGCGGCAACTAACGACGCTGAGTTTGAGCACCTGCGGCAGTATCATGAAACGATACAACATAAAAGTATGCGTCAGTACTTTGAATGTACTGAGTTAGTGAGAGAAAACATGATGCTAGATATAAATGACTGAACTGAAATGACATGCAATGACCAACTAATATACTGAACTGAGACAAGTAAAGTAAATTGAGATGGTCAAGATGACCCTGTCTGGTGGTCAAAGACATGCCCTAAGTCTGAAATATTGAGTCTAAGATACTACACTAAACTAATCTTAATTGACTAATCTGAGACTGAACTGAGCTGACTAGTGGGAGAGTCTTTAGCCGACATATAACCACGTGAGGTAGACGTGGAGTATGATGTATACACCCTACCGGTAGGATCCAATATACCTTTCCAGGGTATAGAGGCATGAACGAGGTGATCAAAAAAGTTTGGGGCCAATCAGGCTAATAAATACTGTAACCTACATTGCCAACATAGTTCTAGGAACCTGGGTGCGCTGGAACCCTGATCCGCTTAGTGCTAAGTCCTGCTCCCACTGGAATACCTAAACTGAATACTAATCTAATAGCTCGAAACTAGGGTCCCAGACTAGTCAGGGATATATTATTGAAAGTACCCTGAGAGTCTTATCAGACCAGATTTTGAAATTGGGCTCTAGACTGGCAGAGCTTCTTATCTAGAAGCGTCGCAACCGTCTAAGAACAAATTGTAATATGACTGGGGACCTAAGGCTAGTCAAAGCTTTTTATCTAAAGTGTCATGACCGGCTAGTGGACTAATGAAACTGAGTTCTAAGTCTGATTCTGATAACAGGGAGGTATCACAGACACCTCAAGGATTTCTATAGTCAAATTGATCAGCTGACTATTACTGAATAGCACTGAGGAAATTCTACGTTCTAATTGAATTGAACTACTAAACAACTAGCAGAGTGTTCAACTTATTTTGACAACACGGGAATCCACAATATGGCATAAATTTCAAGAAATCCAGAAATCTCATCCGACAAGCAGTACTATAGTTTTCTCTCAACATATAAACCATAAGGAATATTAAAAATCAGCCCTAATCACACTTCACCAACCATGAGGAATTTAATACATAAATATGTTTTATTCTAAAGCTCACGTCTTAAATTCACTTTTGCAGGAACATCAATAATTTGGTTAAGAACTGATGGAGACTATATCAACAATAAAAATGGATATCATTCTATGTGAAATCAGCGAAAACAAACATGTAATCTCTTCGTATTCGAAAGCTCAGGGCTAGAACTAATAGAGAAACTATAAGAGGGTTTTGGGGGACACAAGGGAAGAACTATCCCCTTGTTGAATTTCCACATGCCTGTCTAAGAATTCCCTTGAGGAAACTTGAATTTTTGAGATTGATGAAGAACCCTGGACTTTACTCTAAAAGTTCTCGAGAGAACCCTTCCATGTTTTTTTGAGAATGTACGTGGGGAATGAGGGGAGAGGTCATTCATTCCCACTAATAGGTCTTAAATTACGTCTAAAATAATGCAGTTTAAAGTTTAGGCGAGTAGGAAATTACAAAACTACCCTTGCAAAATCGCATGGAAAAACTGTCAGATGGTCCTAACGAGGGACATAACGACTCGTTACCTTGGGCCACGACTCATGGAATCGCCCGTTAAGTGCACTGTCTATCAGTCATATGGGGCTGGTAATGAATGACTTCATGACTCATTGCTGGTGACCACGAGTCGTGGTCACCATTCGTTAGGTTCACTACCTCACTCTCCGAAAATTCTCACCTAGCTGATCACGACTCACCTCATGACTCGTGGTGACTGACCATGAATCGTGGGGTCCTATCGTCATGTACACTGTCCCCACCTCTCTATACTTTTGTTTGCCAGTCCCCATGACTGACCTAACAAATCGTGGGNAGGACTCACCAATGGTGCAACTGGAATATTCTGAGAATGATCTGTCCCCATGACTGACCTAACAAATCGTGGGGACTGACCACGACTTGTGAGGTCGTCCGTGGGGTAACCTTTTCCCAGAACATATCACTTCCTCACCTGGCTTCCCCACGAGTCTCCTCACAACTCGTGGGCACCTCTAACAGGTCACTTAATGACCCGTTCTGTGATTGGTGCCAAATTTTTCAGTTTTTCTAAAACTTTCCCTTTTTGAGTCTCGGGTCTAATCTGTAAGTATTCGGGGAATTACAGACCCTTAACATACTCAGTGCTGGGCACTACTTCCAAAAACATTTATATGCTCTCCATCATTTTCCAATGAAGCTTACCATTGTCAATTGACGAAGCTCAATAATTAAATACATCTCAAATATGAAATAATGCATATGAGATTCTTTAACTCAAACCATACCACAAGCTGAAAGATAATTGGGAGTCTTCGCTCCAAAACCATGTGGTAAGCTTAATTCGAGAATCATAAATTATACTGTGACATGTGGGCATTGCCCAATACTTTCTCCTGCTTGAAAATACTCAATTCATATCGAAAACATGAATATCAACACGGGTAGCTTGAAAACATGCTTTTCATCATAACATCTCATCATAACCATACATTCATCACAAATCTCTTCTTTCTTGAACTTCTCATCAATGGGCTTTTTAATTCATAAAACTTGAAACATGATTTTTAATGGAAAAAATAATAAAACATTCCCATGATTCGTAATTCGATAGTAGAATCATTTTTAAACCATACCCATGTAAAGAATTAGGAAATTCATGCATTGGGTTAAAACTCCTTAGATTAGACATAGGAAATTCATGATTTAGAGAGGGATTTGGAATGGGTGTGAACGGATTCACCCATTCATAACCCTACATACCTGATTATAGTTTATTCTTACACTTCTTTGAATGCCCAAAAGGAAATTGAAAGGAACCTTGAAGGATTTTCCTTGATCACCTCTCTAGACTATCACTCTTGCATGTTTGAATATCAAAATGGTCTAAAATTAACTTAACCCCTTTAAAAGACATCGTTCATAACTTAAAATGATGTAGTTTAGGCCTTAGGATCTTAGGAATGATGAAAAAGCCCTTACTAAATTCGCAGAAAATAACTACCAGTTAGACCCCACAAGGGACCTAACGACTCGTCACCCTGGACCACGACTCGTGGCATCATCCATCGAGTACACTTCTTATTAGGTCTTCAGGGCTCCTCATGGCTGACTTAATGATTCATTACCTGGTGACCACGACTCGTGGTCACCACTCGTCTGGGACAGTGCCTATGACTTCAAATAATTTCCATCAGCTAACCACTACTCATCCCACGAATCATGGTGATTTACCATGACTCCTGGGTGCCTTCCGTTAGGTACACTGCCTTCCTCCTTCTCTTTTCTCAATCACCACTCCCCATGACTGACCTAACAAGTTGTGGGGCCTGACCATGACTCGTGGTCAAGTCCGTGGGGATCCCATTTCCCAATTTTCAACTCATCACCCGAGCCTCACCATGAGTGATATCACGAATCGTGGGATGCTCTCACGGGTCACCTCATGACCCGTTCTGATACCTGATGTCAAATTTTGGTTTTTCTCCGTTTTAACTCTCGAGTATGATCTTTGGGATTTCGGGGAATAACAATATCTCCTCCTTGGGAACATTCGTCCTGGAATGTTGAAAAACATACAAAAAAGCAGAGAAATACAATCATCAGATTCAAATGCTTATTATTTAAGCCGAAAACTGACGGAATGTCTATCTCTGATTCAAACAATATCGCTTAACTGAATTCACGAATCATACATACATCTATATACATAAAAGAAACTTGGGCACATGTAATGAATATGAAAACTAAGTGGTGTTTGAGAGTAAAACTGATACCTCATGCTGGAACTGAATTGATAGAGAATGAATGTGGGTATCTAGCCATCATATCTGCTTCGTCTTCCCACGTAGCTCCCCCAACATGCTGATTCCTCCATCAAACTTTGACTGAAGCTACTTCCTTTTTCCTTAGCCTTCGAACCTGACGATCTAGTATTTCTACTGGAACCTCCCCATAACTAAGCCTGTCTTTCACACCAACACTGTCCACCAGGACAACTAGAGGTGGATCACCCAAACACTCCTTTAAGAGCGATACATGGAAAATCGGTAAGGGCCAATATAATGAGGGCTGAGTTTTCCTTTCTTTCCAAAACACATCACTCCCTTCATGGGAGATACCTTTAGAAACACCCAATCATCTACCTCAAATTCTAATTCCCTTCTTCTCACATCGACATAAGACTTTTGGCGACTTCGATCTGTTATCAACCTGTCCCGTATTAGCTGAACATTTTCCATAGCCTCATGGATTGAATCTTGTCCTATCATCGCTACTTCACCGACCTCGAACCAACCAATGGGCGAGCTACATCTCCGCCCATCAAGAGCCTCAAGCGGAGCCATCTGAATACTGGAATGGTAGTTGTTATTGTATGAAAACTCGATAAGAGGCAAACGATCATCCCAAGTACCCTTGAAGTCAATCACGCATGCTCTTAACATGTCCTCGAGAGTCTGAATTTTCTTCTCCGCTTGACCATCCGTTTGCGAGTGAAACGCAGTGCTGAGCTTACCTGAGTACCAAGTCCTTTTTGAAAAGACTTCCAAAATAGAGAGGTAAATTGGTTACCTCTGTCTGAAATTATGGATAAGGGCACTCCATGCAATCGAACTAGTTCTTGAATATATAGTTTGGTAAAATTCTCCATCGAATCTATGGTCTTTACTGGTAGAAAATGAGCAGCCTTAGTCAACCTGTCTACCACAACCCAAATGGATTCATTTTATCAACGAGAACGAGGTAAACCTGTGATGAAGTCCATAATAATTTCTTCCCTCTTCTAAGTAGGAATGTTGATATCCTGAAGCACACCTCCCGGTCTTTGGTGCTCGACCTTTACTTGCTGACAATTTAGGCACTTAGCTTCAAATTCTGCAATGTCCTTCTTCATGCCATTCCACCAATAGACTTCCCATAAGTCACGGTACATCTTGGTGGCACCTAGATGGATAGAATACCTAGATCCATGAGCCTCGTGCAACATCTGGCTCCTCAAATCATCAACATCCAGAACACATAGGCGACCCTAGTACCGAAGCACACCATCTCCCCCTTTGGAGAAGACCTCTACCTTCTGGTTCAAAACGGATTCCTTCAACTTTACCAAAATCGGGTCCCCATATTGTCTAGCTTTCACTTCATCAACAAGGACGATTCTGATCCGTATTACACCGCCATCGGTCGAGTCAACCAATCGAACTTCCAACCTTGCAAGTTGATGCACATCCTTCAGCAGCTCCTTCTTACCCTCATCCACATGAGACATAATCTCCATAGAGAGTCTACTAAGTATATCTGCGACCACATTAGCCTTACCCGGATGGTAAATCACACTCATATCGTAGTTCTTGAGTAACTCCAACCACCTCCTTTGCCGAAGATTGAGATCCCTCTATGTAAATACATTTTGTAAGATTTTATAGTGTGTAAACACATCCATATTGACCCCGTACAAATAATGTCTCCATATATTCAAAATGAATTGTTACACCCCGTAAGTTTCTAGCACTTAGTTGGCCTATTCGCATATTGGTTGGGAGTTTTAGAATGCCATACGTGCGACGAAAGGGCCTGGGGAAAGGCCGAACGGGTGCCAAGTTATATTTTCGCAAGAGGAGGCCGAACCGTGGTGCCCAGAGGGGCAACGTGGCACGGAGGCACTTCCTCCGTGATGGCCAGCAAGGCACGGAGCCAAATTGGTGGGATGGCCAGCGTACCACGTTGCTATGCTTCTGGCTCCAAGTATATAAAGGCCTCACCCTTCATTTTCATTTCATTTCATAAGTTACTCGATTAGAACAGAGAGGGAGCGAAGGGTTTATGTAATTTTCACTCGATTACGCCGTCAAACGTTGTCCAAAGTTAAATTAACTTTGGGTATCAAAGTATAAAGCTGCAGGGAGCATTTCTACGGAGTTAGTTTCGTGAAATTCACCCGGCGAATCATCGTCCCATCAAGCCAAAGTGATCGAAATTGCTCCAAACTAGTGTTAATACAATCCCAAGCTTAAAGTAAGTATTTCTCCCTTCTAGACTCCCGAGAAATTACGAGTTTTCGATCATTCTTCGATAAGTTGAAGAATAGTCAATAGATATATATATAAAATATTGTTTCTTCCAGTATAGTAATGAAGTTAGCTCTATTCTTTTGTGAATATGATTACAGTTGGAAAGAACAGCTGAATACTAGCCGAACCTCGCCAGATAAATGGTAAACTAGTAGTTGAGGTATGTAAATCCAGTCTCTTTCGGCAAGTTAGTTTCTCCAGTATAGTAAAACAGTATGAATCCCAGTAAGATATTTCAGAAACAGTATATCATGCTCAGTATGAAATTTAGTAAAGCACGTCAGAAGTATTATATCATGTTCAGTATGAGACTAAGTACAACATGTTAGAGATTATAATATTATCTTATTCATTGTGTATTATATTTAGTTATTGCTATCAGTTGAGACTTGATTGTGTTGTATTGGGATGGATTACCCGTATAGCTTCCGTGACCGCCCCAGGGTTAATGGTTTCATTGACTCGTCCGCTAGAGGGAGAGGATACGTCGCTCTACGGAGTGGCATGCCATCCGCCAAGGACGAAGATAGGATGTCAGTTCCCCATATTTTGCCGTGGTTGGCCTTTATACACCCCCGTCGAGAGCTTGCACCCGGGGTGTTGATTTCAGGTGTCTTTCGGACTCAGGTATAGCTATAGTCAGGGGCCCAGCGGGCCCAAGCAGCATACCCAGGGGACCGGTCAGATGCTTATAGCAACCAGGTGATGTAGTATGACCTGGGTAGGGGTAAATAGATTGAGATGTACTCACTAGGGCTAATGGGGGCCCAGGTGGGTTGTTTTGTGATGATTACACCTTCCGGCTTATGGGGGCCAGGTAAGGTTTATGTTATGTTGTTTTAGTTATTGATAGATAGACAGTAGAATGCCATGTTATTAGGTGTGACTCTTACTCTTCTCGGTATAGCTATGTTATTACACGATTCCTCTATTTGAGTCAATTTCGGTCGATTCCTATTACTTGATTCTTGCATCGGCTTTGTTACTTTTAGTTATTTTCAGTTATTGCTTTACAGCACATAGTGCAAGTGGTACTAACACCCGTTTTGGAAACATTGCATTACCTGCACACGGAGTACACAAGAAGCGAGGCGGATCCCTCCTGGTCGGTCGGCGATCACAGGCCTTGACTCCTTTCATTCAGGAACTTGAAAGACAAAGGTTTACTCTCCTTTTGATTGTCTGATTCATGGGTAGGCCAGGTCACCATCCCAACCATCTTATTATTCTTGAGGCTTGCAGATTGTATTATATTCCTGTGGTTAGATGTATCCGGCCATGTGAGGCCATATATGTGTTTAGTTGTATGTGATTGTCATGTGGGGCCTTGTTAAGTTTATTAGTTAGTGACCTTATCGGTCACAGATCAATTTAGCGCCAGATTTCATTTTTCAGTTATAACTAGACATTATGGTAGCCTTGTCGGCCCGCATAGGACTCCTTGTAGTTGGTTGTTACGGTTAGTTGTTTATCTTTTACGGGTGGCTATAGGCCTTATCGGTATTTGTTTACAGCAGCTATATAGCCGTCATTTCTTGATACGAGTTAGAACCAGCCTTACGGAAGTTCTTAGGATCGGTTAGTTCAGCAGTCCAGGTCCTAGTAGGGCCACCGGTGCCCAGTCATGCCTCCCAAGACAGGAGAGTGACACGAATACCACCACGACCATTAAAGATCATGGGTCGGGTAATTCTTCTCATGACCTTTGGCTATCACTTAAGGACATGAACATAACTTCCATATATGTTGCATCCAATACACCTAAGTCAATCTTGAAGTATCACTGCCACCACGAACCCATTCATACGCTGCGGTAGAGTCCTTGCCAGAATCACTTCATGATAAATTCGGGCCTTCAACTCTTGGAAGCTCAGCCCCTCTCATTCCATTGGAATTTCCTTCTTTTGTGTCAACTTTGTCATGGAGTCTTGCAATAGATGAAACCTTCAACAAATCTCCGATAATAGCCTACTAAACCCAAGAAGCTCTGTATATCTGAGGGATTCACCGGTCTAGGCTGAGTTTTCACCACTTCTATTTGCGAGAATCCACCATTATGCCCTCACTTTCGGCCTTCATGGCCCAAAAATTCTATTGAGTTCAACGGAGCTCACATATGAATTTAGCATACAATTGGCGATCCTTGAGAATCTGAAGCACTATCCTCAAATTAGCGGCATGCTCCTCCTCGCTTCGAGAGTATGTCAAGATATCGTAAATAAACATAATCTGAACATATCCAGTAGCCGAACGGGCATCCTGTTCATCGAGTCCATAAAAACTGCGGGAGAGTGCGTTAGTCCAAAGATATAACTACAAACTCATAGCCAATAAAAATACCGCGTCACGAGGCTATTTTCGGGATGTCACTCTCCCAAACTCTGAGCTGATGGTACCTGGATCTGAGATCTATCTTCGAGAAACACTTGCCAACCTGGAAGTGGTCGAGTAAATCATCAATCTTGGGTAGAGGATACATTTCTTAAGAGGTGACTTTGTTCAATTACAATTAGTCAGTACACATGCAGAAGAGAACCATCCTTCTTTCGAACAAATAGAACTAAGAGTGCACCCCATAGGGACTTGCTCAGTATAATGAAACCTTTATCTAATAGGTCCTTCAGCTGTTCCTTGACTACTTTAGCTCGGTGGAGCCATTTTGTAGGGAGGAATAGATATGAGCTGCGTGTCGAGAAGAAGGTCAATACCAAAATCAATCTCCCGTTAGGGAAGTGATTTGATATCATCAGGAAGAGACCTCTTGATACTCACATGCCCCCTCTTTGGATATAAAGCCTGGATAGTCGGGGTCTCGGACGTAGCATTTTTAACCCTAACTAGATGGTATACACAACCCTTGGAAATCATCTTTCTAGCCTTAAGGTAGGAAATGAAACGACCTACAAGCACAACTAAACTACCCTTCATTTTAAGACAAGCTCACCAAAATTCTAAACTCTACTGCCAGTTCTATAAGTTAGGCGGGGCATAACATCACGAATAGCCAATCCATGCAGGGGATAACATCGAAATCGATCATGGCTAACTGTATCAAGTCTGCTGAGGTGACTTTCGAAGGAGCGAGATGGAAGCCTCTATACACTGTCTAGCTACAATTGAATCACCTGCTGGAGTAGAGGCGAAGTGTTCGACGAGTCGGGGCAGGCTCAAAATTCACTAGCCACATAAAGTGTCACAAAAGACAATGAAGCTGGATCTAGCAAACATAAACATCAAGATGTAAAACTTGTAACATACAGTGACTACATGCGAAGAGATGTCCTTCTCCTAAGAGGGTGCTAACGTATAGAATTTGTAACATACCAGTGGCTATTATCTCTCCAATGACGAAACCAGATGTGTACGACCCCTTTAAGGTGATATGAGGCCAACTCCGCACACTCAACCGTTCACCCCATGACTTAGTAATCTTCACAATCTCATATATGAACTCGTGCGGGTTCTCATCTGCTTTTGACCCAAGGAACTCCGGCGAGTTCATTCTCATGAAATCTAGCGACCGCCACTACATTTCAATTTTGTGGGACATGCGCAGCGCCTGCGAGAGTTGACCTAAGCGGTTAAGGCACAACGTGAGCATCATGAATAAATTGCTGAAACTCATCATGGGCAGCAAGCTACCGGTGCCTAGTGCTCCCTAAACTGGTGGGGCCTGCTGGTGGCTGTTTCTGTTGCCATCCTCAGTAATAATCTCCATTCCCATTCCCCCTACCATTTTAGTATTCGTGGAGCCATTGATTCTTCAATCACGAATAGTATGAATTAGAAGAATAGGAGACTTTTGCTCCTTACGACATAGATCATGAAGGAAGGGAACATTTCCTAAATGCTTGTGTGGCCTCTTTTTCATAAGTGTGGCTTCGCACCCATGAAAATGACTCTACTTAACCAGCTTTCAAAGACACCCTAGGACACTTCAAACCTATTTACATGATGCAGAGTTCGTAACTTTGACACAGACAGAGGCCGGATCGCAACATGGGACAAAGAGCCTGAGAGACCCCAAGTCGGCTACCGTGGCATAAGCATTCATCTAACTGAATCAACAAAACGGAAGAATCAACATAATGACAGCGGAAGTCTAGAACAAACATAACAACAAATACACAATCTGAAATTTGAATACATCCTTTATCTGAAAAGCCTCTAAACATGCGAGTTAATGGGACAAGACCTAACTAACTCTACAAAGCTGAAACTTTGAATACATAGAGAAAGTCTCAATAAGTCTAGTCTGGGGACATAAGGACTCACCAACGAATGTAGGTGCTAGCACGAGGAGCTAACTATGAGACGGAGTTGATCTGAGTCGGGTCCTATATATTGAAATGATACAATATAAGTATGCGATCAGTATGTGGAATGTACAGTATGCAAGGTAAATAAAACCGTAAAGTAAAATCATTTAAGACATGCATAATGTAAAACATAAACATAATAATATGAGAGTAGGGCTTTCCTTGCATTCTTCTGAAATCCTTGATCTCATCTTAACATAACATACTTTATCATGTGAATCGAGTGACTCGAGATAAAATCCAATAGTCGTGAGTAAAACTGAACATTGGCGAACCTGCTTTAGAACATATATGGAGATACATAAATCATGAATGATGAACATGCATGGTAAATCATGAGGGTAATGGGAGACACGTCTTTTAACCGACATACCATAATAGAGCTCCCAACTATCACACCCAGAGTGGTAGAGGCTGTCTAAAGACTTGCTAGGGGCTAGGGATGATACCATGATATAGATATCAAGCTCGTGGTCAATAGGGTAGGGGATAGCTCACAAGGAGTCCCAAAGTAATGTACATAATAGTATAAGCCTACACTAGCGCGTAGTTCAGAGGCATAGGTTGATAGACCCTTAGCGTATTCGGTGCTAGACACTACTCCCAAAAACATGCATATGCTCTTCATCGTTTTCAACGAAACACCGTTGTCAATTGGCCAGAAGCAATAATCAAAGACATCTCAAATATGAAATCATGCCTGGGAGCTTTAACTCAAACCATACCATAAGCTAAAAGATAATTGGAGTCTTCGCTCCAAAACAATGTATTAAGCAATTAGAAATCATAAATCATACATGAACATGTGGGCATTGCCCGATACTTGTCATGTGAAAATACTCAATTCACATCTAAAACATCATTATAAACATGGGTATCTTGAAACAAGTTTTGCATCATAACTTCTCATCATATTAGTGCAATTCATCACAAATCTCTTCTTTCATGAACTTCTCATCAATGGGATTTTTAATTTATAAAACTTGAAACATGATTTTTAATTGAAAAGATTATAATACTTTCCCTTGATTCATAATTCAGTAGTAGAAACATATTTAAACCATACTCATGTAGAGCCCCAGAAATTCATGCATTGAGTTATAACCCCATAGATTAGACAATAGGAAACTCACTTGATTTAGAGAGGATTGGGCAAATGGATTCACCCATTCAAAACTCTACATACCTGATTATGACTGATTATTACACTTCTTTGAACACCCAAGAGGAAATTGAAGAGAACCTTGAAGGATTTGCGTTGATCACCTCTCTAGACTATCACTCTTGCATGCTTAAATATCAAAATGGACTAAAATGAACTTAACCCCTTTAAAATACATCATTCATAACTTAATACGACGTAGTTTAGGCCTTAGAATCTTAGGAATGATGGAAAAATCCTCGTTACGCAAAACAGCGCAGTTAGACCACGAGGACCTAACGGCTCGTCACCTGGACCACGACTCCTTGGCGTCATCCGTAGTGCTATCTGGTCTTCAAGGGCTCCACGGTGACTTAATGATTCATTGCCTGGTGACCACGACTCGTGGTCACCACTCGTGAAGTGCAGTGCTTATGACTTCAAATAATTTATCGGTGACCCACGACTCATCCCATTAATTACGGTGACTAACCAAGTGGTAAGGTGCCTTCCGTTGGAGTACACTGCCTTCCTCCTTCTTTTCTCAATCACCACTCTCGACTAACCCTAACGAGTTGTGGGACCTATACACAATCGTGGTCACATCTATGGGGATCCCATTTCCCAATTTTCAACTCTTCGTCGAGCCTACTTGAGTCACATCACGACTCATGGGGTGCTCTCCACGGTCACCTCGCACCCGTTCTAATACCTGATGCTAAATTTTAATTTTTCACTATTTCAATTCCCGAATATGATCTTTGGGCTTCTAGGGTATAGAGCACATAGCCATAGCTCTACTATGCCCTTCTTTGTGATATTCCACAATTAGACTTCCCATATGTCATAGTATATCCCTTTTGTGTCACCTGAATCTATAGAATATCAGGAACTATGAGCCTCATGCAACATCCGTTCTCTCGATCATTGACATCGAAACACATAAATATCCGGGTATGAAGCAATTTCCCCATTGGAGAAGACCTCCACCTTGCTCCAGTTTGGTTGCTTTCAACTTCACCAAGATTGGGTCCTCATCTTGCCTAGCCTTGACCTCGATCACCAAATAAAATTCTGAACTCTTCTGAATAATGGAACCATCTGTCAGATCTGAAACCCTGAACTTGTAAGCGATGCACATCCATTTGCCAACTCTTTGATCCATCATCCACATGAGAAAACGTTGTATGGAAAGTCTGCTAAGGGCATCCCCACCATTGGCCTTGCCCGGATGATAAGGATACTCATGTGTAGGCCTTGAGCAGCTCCAACCATCTCCTTTGTCGGAAATTCAAAATCCTTAAGGTGAACACATACGTAGGCTCTTGTGGTGCAGCAAACACATCCACATGGACCCCATACAAGTAGTGTCTCCAAATCTTCAATGCGAACACCACCACTGCAAATTCTAGGTCATCCGTCGGGTCTTTATTCTCACGAGTCTTAAGTTTTCTAGAAGCATATGCAATGACCTTACCATGCTACATTAACACACAACCAAGACCAACCCTAGAGGCATCAAAATGCAGCAGATCCATTTGTGCCCTAAGATAGGGTCAATACTTTGGGGGCTGAAGTGACTCAGGTGCTTTAACTCCTGAAAACTATTCTCACGGGCCTCCTACCACTGAAATTGGACTTTCTTCTAGGTCAACTTAGTCAGCGGTGTCGCAATGGATGAGAATCCTTCAACAAACCTCTTATGTGGTAACTAAACCCAAGAAACTCTTGATATCCGATGGACTTAATGGTATAGGCCAATTCTTGTAAGCTTCTATCTTGAGAGTCCACATGCACAATTTCACTTAACACCATAGCCCCAAAAAATGCCACGGAATACAACCAAAACTCACACTTCCCCTGAATTTAGTAAACAGTGGCAATCCTTGAATATACGTAGAGACCACCCTCGGATGATGACATGCTCTTCCTTTATACGAGTATGTAGAATGTCATCGATAGTGACAATCATGAACATGTCCATATATGGCTTGAACACCATGTTCATCAAATCGTCTGCGAAGCATTTGTTCATCCAAAGACATATCTTCGAACTCACGGTGACTCTACAAAGTCCTAAAGTTGTGCGGAATGTCACTCTCCTAAAACCAAGCTAGTGAAAATCGAATATGAGTCTACCTTTAGAAGAACTTAGCACGCGAAGTAAGTCAAACAAGTCATCAATTCTGGGAAGCGAGCCTTGTTCATGATTGTAACCCTTCTTGATCAACTACGATAGTCAATACACATATGAAGAGAACCCGTCAGCTAACAGACAAAGGAAAGCGGTGCACCCGTAGGGATTTGCTAGGTCGGATAAAACCCTTATCTAGAAAGGTCCTTCAACTACTCTTTCAACTCCTTTGGCCTCGGTTGGAGCCATGCCGTAAGGAGGAATAGATATAGGATGCGTATCGGAAAAGGTCAACACCAAAATCAATCTCCCACTCGGGAGAGACTCACAGTAGATCATGCGGAAAACCTCCCGAGATACTCACATACTACGAGGACAAATTGAAGTGTTGGGGTCTTGGACGTAGCATCCTTAACCCGAACTAGATGGTACTTGCATTCCTTAGAAATCATCTTTACGGCCTTAAAGGTAAGAAATAAAAGCGCCCTCAGGGAAGAGCAGACTATCATCCTTCAATTCTAAATTTTAAGAAATACCAAAATGTGGAAACTCTCTGAAGTACGGGTTCACAATTCATGGGCGTAACATGCATGCAACCAATACATACAAAAGATAACATCAAAGTTAGTCATGTCTAAATTTACTAAATTGGCCGAGGTAACTTTCTAAAGGACTATGATAAGGCAATTTATGTGTACCCATCGCGCTATAACTAAAGTCAAATTTGGAGTAGATACTAAAGAAGGGTTGGAGTAAGTTTCAATAATGACAACGGATAATAATGGCAATATAACGAGTCACAAATGATAAGGTAGCCCTGAATCTAACAAAGCATACACATCAAGATGAAATACTCGTAACATACCGGTGACCACATGCAGGTGATCTCCTCTCGACGAGATGAGAGGGCATAAAATCTATTACGCAGTGATACCACCTACTCTGTGGATGCATCCTGCTGAAAAGGACATTTTGCCTGCTGAAAAGGACATTTTGTTTTAGCTGCTGCTGAACTGGTAGTCTGAACACGACCTTTGTTGTCGCCCTACCTAGCCAAAGGACACTCCCTACGTATGTGTTCGGGTTTCCCACACCAAAAGCAAATACCTCATTATACTAGGCACTCTCCCATGTGGTTCTTACCACATTTTCTACAGACTAGAAAGGTGTGCTCTACCAGCATGTCCCTCTTCCCCCTCAATCCTGACGCCCTGCTCCTCTATTCACCCCGAGGTTTGGATGGAACACTTGTTGATGATAGTGTTAGGGCCAATGACCTATGGTAGGACTACTGATGATGTCCACCATTGGACCTCTGTTGGGGGAACCCAAAGCTGCCTGTCCTAGCCCTTTTGGTCTCTCTCTCCGGTTCTTTAATCTGATCTGCCTCTATTTTCTGGGCGTATATAACCAACCGAGAGAAGTCTACGTCACTGTTCGACATTATGATGCTACACTCTTTGACTAGCAAATCTGATACCCCATACAAGAAAATGTTCATATGGGCTCTATCCGACGCATACTTTGACAGCCGAGTGAACTCCAACGCATACTCTTACACAGTCATATGGTTTTACCTCAAGTTGACAAACTCCGCCGCTTTTGCTTTCCTCAAATCCCTAGGGAAGAATCTGTCTAAGAAGGCACTCATAAACTTATACCAACTCACGGGAATGGTGCCCACTGCTCTATCATCCTTCCACTAATGATACCAAATGTAATCAACCCTCTTCAGCTAATAGGAGGCTAAGTATGTGCTCTCTTCTCCAGTCACCCCCATAATTTGGGTGATCTTCTACATCTCCTCAAGAAACTTATATGGGTCCTCATCCACTCTTGAACCAAGGAACTCAAGTGGATTCATCCTAAGAATGTCTCGAATAAGGACCCGTGAGTCGGCCGAAATCATAGCATACATGAGTCAGCTAAAATCATAGCATACGTGAGTCAGCCAAAATCATAACTAGTCTACATCTCCTAGAGTACTTGTAGGAAATCATATCATATAACATAAACCATATTTTAGGTCTTAGGAGAATCGAAATCATAATAGAATCATAAACTTGACTTTTCATGAAACTTGCATAATTGGGCATAATTTTCTAGAACTTGAATTCATAAATTTATAATCAAAATAGGTATAAAATCTGCTCATCAATCTTAAAACATGCTTGGAAATATGAAGGGAATTGACCCATAAATAAATCATAGAGAATTTCATAAAATTAAGATAAAACACCATAAGATCATGAACTTGATCTAGAACGTAAATTCATGGAATTGAGGGGAATTTTGAGCATGAGAGTAAAAGGAATTCTCATTCATAGCCCTACTTACCTTGGTAAACTTCATCTACACTTGTCTTTGAAAACGAAGATATTTGAAGAAGAAATTGAAGGGTTTAAGCTTGATCTTTAAAGGAGAAATCCTAATCTTGCATGCATGGGAGGGGAATGACTTAGAATATATTTAACCCCTTTAAAAAACCTCTTTGAGAGCTTAAAACGACATAGTTTAGGGCTTAGAAACTTAGTATTTACGAAAACACTCTTAAAAAATTCATAGAAAATTTCACACAACCAGGAGTTACGATTGACACCACATGTCGTACCTCAATACCACGACTCGTGGTTGGCTCTTGTAGTTACCATAGATTCCCTTTGACTTCTGAAGTTCTCCACGAATCAAACCATGACTCGTACCACCAAACGACGAGTCGTTAGATCAACATATGGTCATGCTTCCAAATTTCTTAGCCCCTTCCTACGAGTGCAGGCCACGACTCGTTTCCCATAACGAGTCGTACGATGACTTGTTCCTTCCAAACCTGATATACCAAAAACCTGCTACGACCGCTGACCATGAGTCATACCACCAACCTATGACTTGTGGTTTGCTCTCATGGTTCACCCGTCTAGCTCCTGCCTCCTTCTAATGAGTCGTACAATGTCCCGTAGTTTCCCAAAATGGGTAGTACAATAACTCATACCTTATAAACAGGGTAGTTCACTCCTTAAATAACAATTTATCCTACGACTCGTTAGTCCTTCTAACGACTCGTATCACGACTCATCCTATGTTATTTTTCCAATTTTTTTCTGCTGATCATATTTCTAATCCCGAGGCCAATCTTAG